>PVKM010020668.1:0-23199 GCA_004027735.1 Carollia perspicillata
CCAGTCGCCTTTAAGTAAACCGGCTTTTGGAAACTTGGGCTGCCAGCAGGTTCAGGAGTCAGAATGCTCAGGGTGTCCTTCTCAGCAGTGCTTTCCTGGAGCTCCTGCCCCCACACTCTCACCCTCCGCTGACACCTACAGTAAAAAACTACAACCTGCCCCTGCATCATGGGTCTCTCGTAGGCCTTTGTCTGCCTCCTGTAGGTGCTAGCCTGTGAGCCCCTTAAATGCAGGGTGTTTCTGTCTTTGTCTCCTCAATCAATGCCTGGCACACGCAATGAATTTTGTGTAAGGAAGGAGAGAAGGGAGAGAGCGAGAGGGAAGTGTGGTTTCTTAACCGAACACCCACTGAATGGGTCCCCCTCCACTCCGTCTCTCAGCCTGCACACAGCTCTGGTTGTGTCCTGTTCAGATGGCCCTGTCATTCCCTGGGGATGTGCCATTGGTGGGACAGTCTGGTAAGGGCTATCCCAGCTGTTCTGTGGCTTTCTGGTTTCTCATATCCTTGCCCCTCCTTAAGTCTCTTCATGACCTGAAATTCACTGTTTTCTTTCTCCAGGTAAAGGAGCACCATCTGCTACCAACCAGGTATTATGAACATCTCTAAACCTTTTCCTAAGTTGACAGTAAAAATGTAGACACCCCAGATGGCCGAAGTTGGCCTGCAAGACCCCTTTTGACCTTAACAAGAAAGAAAGACTTTAGATGCTCATGTTTGTAAGCCCAGGGGTGTATGCAGGCCTGGTGGTAGGAGCAGCAGCCACTTCCGTTGCCCTGTTCATTGAATGAAACAAATATTTATTGAGCACTTAGTTTGTGCCAGGCGGTGTGCTGAGCACTCCACATGCATCATCTCACAGAACTGTCACCACGGCCCTTTAGGATTGGTACTATTATTTCTGCCATTTTACAGGTGAGAAAACAAGAGATTAAGTGAAATTCCCCAAATTTAAATAGCTTTCAAGATGGCAGGGGCCTGATTCAGAATCAAGCCTCCCTCCCAAATCTGTGGTTTTTCCTGTGTACTCTGCTGCTTTGCTTTTAATCTTCTGAAAGTTTCATTGAACGAGACCTCCTCTTGCATTGTCTCCCTTTATATTAAAGCAAACACCTCTATAATGGATGGTTAAATGTCATAAGCCAATCAATTATATTTAGGTGTCATCAGAACACTCTTTGTATAAGAATGGGCTGCTCTCAGGGCCCTGAGACTGGGAATTACGCGGAGTGGTCAGGGGTTACTCTGGAGCGTAGGACAGAGAGAATCCTGGGTAGGCTGAATACTCTGGGCAGCATGAGCACTCTGGCTGCCTGGGGTAGGTGTTGGGGTAGGGGTAGCCATTTTGGGGAAAAAATCCAAGAGATGGAGGGGATGTGCTTTGTGGAAGACAGACTTTGCCCAGGGTGGAGCCTATGTTGAGACTGAAGTATAAAGAGAGCGACAAGAGGCCACGTCTTGATGATGGCTCTCTTTTGACCAGCAGGACAATGCTGACCAGAGCTCTGGAGAGGAGCTGTGCTATGCCCTCATCGATCACAGAGTCCTCAGGACAAGGCCGTGGGAGAACTCTGCTGAGGAGCACTATGAGAACGTCCTTCTCCAGGCCGAGAGGCCCAGAGAGTTGTGGAGAGGAACCGAGACTGACTACTCACTTCTCCGTGTGCCTTCCACCCCTAGGCATCTTCCTTCCCCAGAAGGTGAATATGAATTTCTACCCACTAGACGCTTCTCTCGCACCCTGGAATAGCCACACCCACTTATACCATTTCTGAGGCCCAGTTTTCCCATTTATAATGAAGCAGCTGGACCAAAGTTTGTTTCAGCCCAGCAAATACACCAGGGGGTAGAAGGGCTCTGCTTCTCTCTCCTACCCCGCCCACACCCCCCCATATACAAAACAGCCCCTTCCACAGGCGTCCGTCTCTGCAGAACACGGTTTACAAACCACGGGCCTCCTAGATCCTACTCAATAGTCAACATCCAAAAATCAATCAACTATCCTGAACAGCCTTTGAGAAGGGAGTGGCCGTATTTGGCTCTAAGTGACTTTGGAAATAGGCTGCTGTACTCAGAGGCAGGGTCGGGGGGGGGGGTCCCTGGTGTCTTCCAGCTACGCATATCACGAAGGGTTCAGCTCCTCTGTCCAGGTTCTTCACATAAAATGTCCCCAGGCTTGTCCTCTGAAGTCACAATGAATCTGTACCCAAGGAGGAGTCTACTCATTCCACATGTGTTTATTGGCCCAGCTGCTCACTCACAGCTTTCTAGGTGGGCACCTGCATGGTCCTCTTACGCCACGCCTCTGAGTGGTGTCCTTCGCATGGTGTCCTTGGACTTTCTGGCCCTGGTGGCTTAGTTAGTTACAAGGGTTGAATCAGTAAGTCCCAGGCCAAAATTTTATATAATTTTTATGTAATTGTAGTCCATACATATTTTTTAACTTTGTATTTAAATCTTAATAAGAAAAGCATAGCATCAAAGAATGATAGTGTTGAAAGATGTTTGGAGATCCTCTAATCCCAGTTTTGGGTTTTTTTGGCTCATTGGCCCAATGTAACGTTGCAAGTTAGTGGCAGAACTTTATCTGGAGCCTGAGTGCCAGGTTTCCGATTTAGCACTCTTTTAATGTACTACATCAAAGAGCCTCTACTCTACAGAATATATGCGTAGTAAATAACACATCAGATACAACATAGGAATAAAATATCCACATGAAGAAAATAACACATACACACAGTCCTCTAATGAGCACTTCTTCACATGCTCTGATTGTTTTCTTTCATCTGTTCGGCAATGTTCCTAGAATTATATCTGTCCCCTAAAATAGTGGTCATCAAACTGTGGCTGCTGGGACAAATCTGGCCAACTGCTTGTTTTGTAAATAAAATGTCATTGGAATAATATAGCCACAGTCACATGCTTATGTAATGTCTGGGGATACTACAGATTTAAGTAGTTGTGATACACACTGTAGGACCTACAGAAAAAAAAAAAAGCCAAAAGTTTTTATTTTTGGCCCTTTTCAAAAAACTGTTTGGAGGCCCCTGCCCTAAATAATCAGAATTAAGATAAACTAAACAGAAATGTGTTGGGGTGTTCATTTGACTTGTAAAAGCTGGTACCAATAAAATGGTATGGAAATATTAAACCACAAATTAGATGAGTGAGTTCAATAACAATTAACAAATTAGACTATTTTTATATTCACACCTGTTTTCTCAACTTCATGTTTCAACCCCTAGCTGCTATCTTAATTTTAAGGATTTTAAAATAGTAAGAGATTTGTTAAGACAAACAATGGATGTATGTTTAATTACGGTTTTGTTCTCCAAACTACTTTGGTTTGTTCAACCAAAGTTAACTAATCTTGTTATTTAAAATGTTGTACAAGGACAATGGGGGAGGTTTTGAATGGGGGTGGGGAGTGTCCAAGGTGGGGGAGAATGATGCAGGGCAAATGGGAACAACTGTCATTGAGCAACAATAAAAAAATTAAAATAAATAAGTAAATAAAAATGACCCCAAAATAAATAAAATAAAATGTTCTAAGTGCCCATTGGGGATAAATTCAGTGACTTGAGTTTGGATGTTTCAACACAGGTTTTCTGAGACTTCAGCCAGTTGATGGTCTTCAGCCAAAACGCCAAACAAATCTCAGTGTCTTATCCTCTACTGACTTTCTCTTTTTAGCACAATTCTTTTACATTGAACTCTAACTTTGACCTTTGGCCGAGATTCACTCAAGTTCAGCATGAGGCATGGGTGGAGGTAGGGAACACTGTATGAGACGTCATTATGGCTTAGGGGACAGCGTGTGAACTCTGGAGTTAGACAATCGGTTATTCAAATCCTGGTTCTCTTTTCTCCCCTCCACGAGCCTTGAGCGTGTAACTTGGAGGCTTGGCTTTTTCACCCACAAACAGGAGAATTCCATCTACTGTATGTAAATCATTCATCACAGACCCTGAATAAATGATATCAAAGAGCAAAATGAAACAAAAACCTTTATGATGTATATAAAACACCATGTGCTTTTGTGCCCGGTGATCCAGGTCACCCAGCAGTCCTCCAGCAAGGTGGAAACACAAAACTCTGTTTTTTGTGCTGCAATTTTTCCCTTGGATATTGAACTATTGTGGAAGTTGATGAGTTCAAATATTCTTAGTACAATATGTTATATTTGGTTGAGTCTTATCCTGTGAAATCCTTACCTGTCTGTCTGAGATAGTATTTGTCTTTTATCAAGAACATATTAAGTACAAATGCTTAATCAAAAATAGTTGTTCTTAAAATCAAATTTGAGAGACTATGAAAAAGAATTACATTTGAGCAGAAAAGTCCTTTGGGAGTGCTTTCAAATATCTATAATGTCTATATATAATACTGACCCTGGGTTTTAGGGTTTCTGATGAAAATTGTGCACCATCTTCACAGAAAAGGCACACGAGAAAAGCCAGTAAGCCAGGACAAGTGGAATAGAGAAACTGAGACAGATAGTTAAACAGGCAATTTGTAGCCATTTAGTAAATTCTATCTTCCCTAAACCAAGGACTCTTAAGAGTAAATGGTGTGCACTTCTCCTCCCCAACCAGAGGGTAAATCAGGGAGCTAGATAACAGAAACCTAATTAGTGTCGTTTGCCCACCATGCCCACGGACAGATGAAGTTAAGGGAATTAATCTCATTTTGGCACATCAGCATAAATTTGGTGAACACTCTATTCAGACAGTCCCCAAGACCACTCCTAAACTCCCAGCCTTTAAAAACCTCGAAAGAAAGGTCCCAACATGCACTCTCCTTCCTAGGAAGTGCCCCCTGCCCCCCCCCCACCACCCCGGGGCTGTGACTTTTCCTTCCCTCCTCTTCCCCCACAGGCAGGCATCTCCAACCCTAAGGGATCTCATGAGGCTTGCAACCAGGGAGCAATGGGCAAACGTTCCCAGGTTTACCCCCTGACCCTGTCCCCAAGACCCCCTTTTCTCTGACTCTTAGTGAGCCAGAGAAGCCCAGCCAAGACTCATTTCCCCACCTAGTCCCTCTCCTGTTGCTTCCTCTACCCTAGGTCCTTCTTTGTTTCGCTGTCTCCAGCTTTAATAAACATGCTCTCAAAATCACCTAGACTTGTAATTTGAAATCTTTCCTGCAGGAAATCAAGAACTCGCATACCACCAGCCAGCCCTAGGCAGACCTGCTCAAGGTCGGGTCCCTTATAAGTAACACACACACACACACACACACACACACACACACACACACACAATTTGTATACAATTTCAAAGCATAGGGAATGCAACTACTTAATTTAAAAAATTCCCGTTCTTAATTTTTTAAAAAAATGAGGCTGGGAATTCAAATTGGGTAACAAATATATCAGAAAACTCCCCTCCCCTATGCCGGCCTCAGAACCACACATGGCCAAAGTTCACAGAGGCACGTTTTATGCAGGTACTGAGGGCTCTGTGGTTTCCTTTTCATGTTTAACTGGCGTCTATAAATAATCCCTAAGTCTGTGAGTAGATTTTTATTTAGAACAGAAAAGAGGCACAAGAAAAGGGCAAAGATAGGTGAGGAAAATCTACCCTTAACAATAAATAAATTCAAATGCTGACATTATAAGGACAAACTTGGGTTCTACAACTAGTCTCTGGGATGGAAGGGCATAGGCCAAAGTTGGAAGGTGAGCCCCAGGACTCCACAGAAGACTACAGAGAATAGGATATTTTATTTACACTTCCTGACTCTGTTCTCTTCCCAGCCAGTTTCTTGTCTTCAGAAAGCAACTTGAAAGCCACTGTATCTGAGCAGACTGCCGTTCTGCCAGCTGTCAGATGGGTCAGTATAAGTCCCTCCCCCTTTCCTACAGACGGGTCTTTTGCAAGGCACCTGGGGAAGGACTGGGTGTCATCATAATCCCAGAGTGTCTTCTACCATCTGACAATCACACTTCTCAACTCCCCCTCCCCCCTCTCCATTCATGCTACTTGTGGATTCCCAGATATCAGCCAAACCCGAGCTGAACATGACTCTGGGCTGCCCACCCTGGTGGGAGGCCACGGACGCTGTGTGGTCGCCCAGGGGGCTGAGCTTTGCTTCCCGAAGCTGGGGAGCTCTGGGCTTGTCCTCCTACTTCTTCAGACCTTGGTTTCTTAACTATGAGAGAAGGGGACTGCTTTCTAATGCTAATCATAAAGAAAAATATTAAAAGGTGGATCTAAATGCAGCTGCCAGAAATGCACTAGTGAATAGTGTGAATTAACTTATTTTAAAGCCATGGAAAAGAAATGAGAGCGCAGAAGAGAAGACTGAGAAATGTATCCCGTTTTTCTCAACACTGATCAGTCTCTGACTAGAGCAGAAGTTTATGTGCAGAGACCACACCTAAATGGGAGAGGAGAGAACATTCATCGGATCCTGATAAGGCACAAACACACGTAAAAAAAGGCAAAACCTGTTTGTTCAAATCCCACCACTGCTTCAGGATCGGTTAATGTTCTACTTCCTAGGCAAAGATTTTTCCATTTAAACTATGCTGGCTACTCTTTTTTCTGTCTTTATTTAATTTTAACATCTGACTTTTTTTTCTCTTGTTTATTGTGTCAACATAAGAAGTGTCCAAACCTGTAGGAATTTTAATGAGTTCATTTGAGCCAAACTGATAATACTTGCTGGGAAGCAAAACCTCAACAAATTAGAAAATGCTCTGGAAAATGGCAGTTTTGCACCATATTTTATACATTACAATCAAAAGAGAAGATGTAAGTGCCTTACATGAAATCCACTGGTAATAGGTCCAGCAGGCAGGAGAAAGCAAAGTAGGGGAGAACCTCTAGGGTTGTGTGAAAAGTGAAATGATAAGACACATATGAGGTCTGTCCAGAAAGTACCCGGCCGTGTGCTATGAAAAACAGAGACGTTTCCTGAAGAAGATACGAGATCCGCACACAGTTCTCCCAGCACGATGTTCCTTCTGCTCTGGTAGCAGAGCCACAGAACAACTTTTGCCACATGTTTCGTGCCAAGATCCTGCGTCAAAATCTCAGACACAGTAGGTTTTGGACTCCTCAGATCAGTTTCTAGTTCTCACACTGTCAGTCGCCAATCCTCGTTGACTGCAGCCTGTACCATCCAACAGTGTCCAACCCACGGCCTGTCCCACCGCATGTGGCCCAGGATGACTATGAATGTGGCCAAACGCAAAATCATAAAGTTACCTAAAACCTTTTTTTTTTACTCATCAGTTTTTGTTAGCGTTTATGTATTTAATGTGTGGCCCAAGACAACCTTTCTTCTTCCAGTGTGGCCCAGAGACGCCAAAAGGTTGGACACCCCTGCGTACATGTTCAACATTCTCAGGTAATCTCCTTGTGGCAGGCCGTCCAGAATGTGGATCACTTTCAATAGATTCTCGGCCCCTTTGAAGCCTTTGTGTCACACTTTTATTTGCAGTGCACTCATTTCATCCTCCCCAAAGGCCTTCTGAAGCATCCGGATAGTTCCCAGAGAGGAATGTTCAAGCTTAGTGCAAAATTGAATGTAGATCCATTGCCTCGCTTGCTCAGTCATTTTGAATGCGATGGCCACACAGTACACGTGCTCACTCAATCAACAGCATCTACTGCCCCCACTGACTAATACAGTGAAGTCATCACTGATCACATATGCACATTCCAGTCCACTCTCCTTGGCTGCCAGGTTACATTGATGTCATGCAAACTGTTCTCACCATATTAACAGTGGCTGGACTTTCTTCAGACAGACCTCATACTTCTTTTACATGAGTGGGTACAGGATAGTTAACAATCAACTATTAACACACCGACAGTCAGTAACAATGAGAGGATCTGTGGTGCCCCTCTTTCACAGTGCCAATAGTTTGAGGGCTCTGGAAAAAGAAAATTTGACATTCCAAGGTATGTTATGGTAGATGCAAAAAGCCAATAGACAGTCTCAATTAAGGTAAAGACTAACTTTTTTCCAGGAAGATTCTAGCCTAGGACATGACTGCTTGCCATGACCTGCTTTTAGAAAGTTTTTGATTTCAGACATTTCCATGTTGTTCCATGTTTAGGTCCCTGAGTTTGTAAGTCCATCACACAGGCCTCGCCTGGGCTTGTCACCTTTGGTATGTGGCCCCTTTTTGTCCACATTTGTTTTATCTGTGTGTTACCAGATAGCCTCATGATGTTCCAGAACTGTCAGTAAGGTCCTATTGCTTGCCACCTAGAGACATAACTCTAAAAACAGGAGTTTGTTGCAAAGGAAAGGGGTTGTTTATTTAAAGGTTATAGAGTTTTGGAATGGTGGTACATGTCTGCCCCAGGGCCCCACTCCCTTTAAAACACCCAAAGACAAACAGCCCTGCCACCCTCTGCCAGTTCAGGAATGCATCTGAAATCCCTTTTCCCACTCCTAAAAGACCCGCCCTTTATCAAATGCAGATAGCTGCAGCAGGATTATCCAGGCAGGCAGCTGGGCAGGTTTCTGGTCACAGTTCAGCTAGTGCTGCCGCTTTCAGTGTGGGAGGGGGCAGGGGCTTGGGAAACCTGCCAGTCACAGGAACTCAGGCTTCCTGCAGCTGACCAGGCTAGCCAGGGGAGAGGAAAAAGCCAACAACAGACCTTGTGTTTACTGGCTCCGTTTAAAAGTCCTCTCCCAGAATCCCTTGTGCTCTGGAAGCCAGTGGGAGTATCCAGCATTCCAACCAATGAAGGCCAGTGCTGGCCATGTGTGCCTCTGCCCCCTGCAGCCTTGTTTAGCAAGGGGGCAAAATCCTGAGCCATTCTTGCTCTGTACACACTCCCTCCTCTGGCGGCCCCTCCCTTCACAGGGAGAGCAACCCGCTCCTAACCTCAGGCTCCGCCTTGGGGTTTCCTCCCAGGCCCTGCCTTCTCCAGCCGTGTGGTGTGATCCCTCTGTTACACATGCAGAGTCTGGCTCCCTGTAAGACCAGAATTTCTTTTCTTTCTGTCTTCTCCTTCACTGGCGCCTCCTACAACCTTTTGCAAAATTCATCATTAAAAAGACTACAGAACTCATTTAAATTGCAAGGCACAAAAGAATTGTGCATGTAGATAGAATTTTTGTTGGGCTTGGAGGGCAGGTTTCTCTGACCTGGCTCTATTCTTTCCATCCCTATCTAAAGGACTTCCGAAAAAGACCAGTTTCACTTCTCAGATCTTTCAGTTATTTTACAGATATGCATTAAAACCTTATTATGCATCAGACATTATGCTTGTAATTAGAATGTGTGATGACCAACAAATTCACCTCTGATAGCAAAAGAGTGTATAAGTACTGTATCATGCCATGTATAATGTGCACTTTTGCCCAAATAAGGATGTGCATTATACATGGGTATAATGATTATATATCATGGGTATAATAATGGCTATAATAATCCCAAGTATAATGCACACAAAAATTTGGATGAGTATTATACACAGGAAAACATGGTGCCTTTTTTCCCCAAACCCTCAAAATGCTTTAGTCACAAAGTTCAGTTCTTTCCACACCAGTCTGGCCAAAGAGTCCACCCTACGGAAAATCCTATGACTTGCAAGTTGTCAAATCCCAAGACAAGATACTTGCATCTTGGTGCTTTCCAAAGGAGAAGAAAGATCAAAACCAACCCTGTCCAGACCAGATATGAACGAACTCTTCCTTCCAGTCCCAGGGCCTTCAGACACCTGGCCCTGCCTGGGAAGACATGGAGGGGAATCAAAGCACTCACTCCACAATCACTGAAACGGAGAGGAGGGCTCCGCCCACCCCAGTTCGATCTCATTCTCTCTCAAGGGGAAGCTGACCTCAGGGAAATGAAAAGATCGCTTCCAGCACCATTTACTGCATGAAAATACCAACCCAAATCATGGCCCTGGAGAGTGAGCATCAATGAAACAAACGTAAATGCAACCGAGTAGAGGCAAAAATAATTTATTGTAAATATTTAAAATCCTTTTCCATTAAAGTTTTTCATTGTTTTCTAAAAAGTACAAATATACTGAAGTTTCCACTTGACGTGTAAAAAATAAAGAGGAAGAAGGATAATTCACCTGTTTCGCTAGTTTGAGGAACTATCCTCAAAATGAGACACTGTGTTAAAATAAACGTATCTTCCAGTTAAATAAGAAAGCTCACATTATCCAGAGTCCTGGGTCACGGACAGCTCAAGGCCAATCCACCAGAGACGACACCCAGACACGGCCCCACACACAGCTGCCCCTCACTCTCACTTCCACCTGAGGCCAATCTAACTGAGATGTTAGGGTGAAGGAGCTCTCGTTACAGGATGACAAAACTCTTTCTTCTGGAAAATTTCCAGCAAACAATTTTCCCAACAAAACAAATATCCTGTTCCTTCATGACAGGCAGTTTTACATCTGCCAATGACCGATCCAGTTACTAATATTCCCCCCACCCTGCCAGTGAACAGGTATTAAGCTTCCAACAATTTGTTTCAGAGAGTGGTCCTTCCTGTTTGGTCACCATCTTCGGTAAGACCAGTGCCTGAAGACACTGGGTCGTACAGGAAGGCCATGGACACCGGGCAATGAAAAGCCAGTGTGCAACCTCTGCCGCAGACAGTAAGGAGTCTTAATGATTCCCTGATGGAAGGCTGTGAGAATACACGTGGAAGAACTATCCAAAACGATAGCAGTGTGTTCAAAACTCTCAGGGGAGCATGTTGCTAAAAGAGGTGTTCAGAAGCCACAGGAGCAATGAGGAGAGGCAAAAATAATTTAAAAACACACATCTTATTTCTGCAGCTATGACTAACACAGTCACATTGGATGATGTGCTTGCCTACAGCTGGTTACCTAAGAAGTGTAGCTGCAGGCCACGAGAGTAGACACAGAATGATGCTGCTTCGGTCCTGTACAGGGCCCTTATTTCCCTCACAGGCTTGCTTAGAGGTAGATCAAATACAGTGGCTAGTGGGTGGAGGATTTCAGTGAGTCACAGGCTCAATTCTCCCTGACCTGCTGCCTCCTTTCCCTGGGCTCACTCCACCGGCACGGGTTGGCGGGATCCTGCCTGAAAGACTACCCTAACACTTAAGTGAAAGTGTTCACACGTTGGGTGGAAATAGCTGGTGCTACCAGAATGGCCCTGATCTCACACAGCAAGGTCCGCCCTGAGACCCCGTCACCCCTGCCCCGTCTGGCTTCCTGCCTTCAGCACAAGTAGAGCCAGGACAGCTCTCGGCTGCTGTTTTGCTGGACCTCGTAACTGCACAGGCAGGAGAAAAGGGACCGTGCCCAGCCCTCTAGTTGTTTCACATCCTTCAGTGTTAATTCACAGTATTTTTTTTCCTGTAAAATGGAATGAATTCTCCTCATCCCGCAATTCCGGGGATCACTGCTTTCAGACACAGGCCAACCTCGACCACTTCACTCTGAAAAGAAAACACAAACAGAAGGCACTAAGTCTTTTAGAACCATGCTTATTTTAAACACGTATGTCTCTATTTTTTATCTGTTTTGAATATACACTCATATAAAATTGGAATATTTGTAAGCTCCTGACAAATGTACTCTTTAGTGCACACACACACACACACACACACACCCCTACCTCTGAGTCTTTTTCAAAAGGCAACTAGCATACTGTTTGCTCATTCATTTCGGTGTAATTCATGGAAACATTTGATGAGGCCTGTGGGTACTGTGGACATGTTAACATTCAGTATTTTTTCACAATCTCACTATAAAAATACCTCTAAATTTTCAGGTTTTTTGAAAGGTGCACAGTATATGATGAGAAATTCTGATGAGGTGAACGGTGTGGAGCTGGCCTGCCCAGGGGGTGCTGCCCACACAAGGACCTGGGGTCACTCCACGAAGAGCCTTTCCCAGAACCACAGGGCCTCACAGTTGGCACTGGGGGCTGGGTGATTTCTTGTAGCAGTGAGCACTGGGAGATGTTTGAGAAGAACCCCTGACCTAGACACTAGATAGCAGTATCCAACAGTCCCAATTGTGACAACTAAAAATGTCTCCAGCCCTGACTGGTGTGTCTCAGTGGATTGGGCATTGTCCCACAAAGTGAAAGGTCACCAGTTCGATTCCCAGTCAGGGCACAGGCCTGGGTGGAGGGTTCAGTCCCCATCTGGGGTGTGTGCAAGAGGGAGCTGACAGACGCTTCTCTCTCACATTGATGTTTCTCTACCCCCTTTTTCTCTCCCCTGCTTCCCTTCTCTCTAAAATAAATACATAAAATCTTTTAAAAACATCAAAATGTCTCCAGACATTGCCAAATATCCCTGAGAGGGGTAAGGGGGTGCGGAAGTGCCCTCGACGGGAATGACTGCTCTTTGGCTGAACTCTCCAAGCCTTCTGGGGAATCTATAAACAGCCAAAATGGTTTTCCTTGATATCCCAGGTGGTTCTTTCAAGGACAAAACTCACACTGGATTCTCTGCCAGCAGCTCATCATTTTACCCAAACTGTGCAAATAAGATTCACTGTTCTCACTTCCTGGACCTTTTCATCTCTCTCAGAAATCCATTTTTGCCTTTGTTGCCTCTTAGTGTACTAACTGACTGTTTGCATGTGAGAAACCTGCACAAAATAACTAGCCCAGATCCAAAATAGCTCATGATGTCCAAAATAAGTCACTGTTTTAGATGTTCACAGCAGACTTCTCCTCCTTTACCCAGGCCCCAACCGCACCAAAGGTGAACAAGGTCAAAAACAGGGTCAGTGGAAGGGGTTGATGCATTAAAAAAATGTTCTTTAAACTACAGGGTATCATCATAAGTGAAATAAGTCAGACAGAGAAAGACAAATATTGTGTGCTCTCACTTATATGTGGAATCTAAAAAAATTAGCATAGAAAAAGAGAGCAGATGGGTGGTTGGGTGATGGGGGTGGGTAATTAGGATGAAGGTGGTTGAAAAACACAAACTTCCAGTTATAAGATATGTAAGTGCTGGGCCCCAGCTGGTGTGGACACTCAGTGGATTAAGTGCTGGCCTGGGAACCAAAGGGTCACCGGTTGGATTCCCAGTCAGGCAGGGCACGTGCCCGGGCTGTGGGCCAGGTCCCCAGCAGAGGGTGTGTGAGAGGCAACCACACACTGACGTTCCTTTCCCACTCTTTCTCCCTCCCTTCCCCTCTCTCTAAAAATAAAAAAATAACATCTTTTTAAAAAAGATATATAAGTACTGGGGGTGTAATGTACATGTTGACTGTAGGTAACACTCCTGTATGGTATATTTGAAAGTTGCTAAGAGGGTGGACCTAGAAAGTTCTTATTACAAGGAAAAAAATTTTTATGTCAAAAAGAAAACAACAGCTCAAAATGAAGTCCCTTTTGCTAAGTCCCACCAAGACTGACTTACTGCCTAAGTCACTTGCAATGTCAGCCTTTCTCAGGAAAAAGACTGAAAACCAACGAGTTTCTGGAATTTCCTGGTCAGCACCGGTGAAGTAATCTGCCTGGAAATCCCCCCACCCCCACCCCCTCCCCCTCTTCCGTTGAGGGAAGGTAACCTTGCCTGCAATAATCCATCCTTTCAATTTCCTTGTCCTGCCTTCTTCCTGCATAGAAAAACCTTCCACTTTGTATAATTTCTCTGAGCAACTCTCTATTTACTACTGGACGGGATGCTGCCTGATTCCTGAATTATCAAATAAAGCCAGTGAGATCTCTAAGTTTACTCAGCTGAATATTCGTTCTTTAGCAGCAACCACGGGGCGGCAGGTATTAACTGCACTTGCTGGGGCAGCCGCTGTGCCGTGCGTGTGCCAAATCATCGTGACACAC
Organism: Carollia perspicillata; assembly: GCA_004027735.1. Classification (NCBI taxonomy): domain Eukaryota; kingdom Metazoa; phylum Chordata; class Mammalia; order Chiroptera; family Phyllostomidae; genus Carollia; species Carollia perspicillata. Next base: position 13,769 of record PVKM010020668.1, read on the forward strand.
ACCTTAAACCCGCCGTGTGCACGTCAACTACACCTCAAAGAAACCAAGAGGCTGAGGTCAATACTTAAAAACCCCCCTCTGATTATAAGAGTAAGGGCAGTTTTTATTTTTGTAAGGCTGCAAAATAGGCCTGCAGCTCGGTGGAAGAGTTACCGTAGCTCCACCTCAGAACAAGAGGAAGCCAGGCACACTGCCCCAGGGATCCGAAGCAGAGCCTAACTTCAGGTTCTGACCCTAGAGGGCATATACATATGGACCCCAAGGGAATTCGAGACTGGCCTCAGGGAATCCTTGGAAAACCGAAATTGTAAAATGTTGTGTAGGGGGAGAAGTTACATGCTTTTTTTCCCGGGGAGAAGGTATCTGGCTGTCTCCAAATTCTCCAACGGGAATACAAAACACACATTTGAAAGAATCTCTGCTCTTGGAAGAATTAGAACATTATCTTTGTGGGAAACTAGTTGCCCAGCTCATCACAGGCGTGGGGGTAAGCCTCCAAGCCCATGGTGCATATGGACATGGGGAACTGGCCTGAGAGCCCCACTGGGTCTCAATGGGTCCCTCCCAGGGGCCCCTGCCTACCCAGGCCACAGCGCCTCTTCCCTTTCTCTGGAGTTTTCCCCTCGCTCTGTCCCCTCCCTTAGCCCACCTGCCTTCTCTCGTTTGGTCACGGTCTACCCTTTTATTTGAGAGTGAATGATAGTCATATTCCTGAAGATATTAAATGGCTCAAATACTGCACAGGAATGCCCTGGGAAGTGGATGTGGGGTCATGGGAGTCCCCCCGAGAGAAATGTCTAAGAGAAAAAGCACAGTCTCCTGAGGTCAGGAACCGGCTACCTTGTGCTGAGCCCTGGGGCCAGAGGCGGAGTGTGGACCTGGGGAAAAGTCTCCAGCTGCTTGGCTGAGCTTGCCTCAGGCCCCAAAAGCAATGTGCCCTCTATCACACTCCCAACCTCAGCACGGAATCCTCTTAGACTTTTTCTCACCCACCTCCGTCCTCCCGCACTGATGTTTGGAAAGGGCAGGTAACCACAGATTTCACAGAGGCCTGAGGAAATCGAGACCAGTCACACCACAGCAGCTGGCAGAGTTCCCTTCTCTCACCTCTTTCCACAAGATGAGGTCATAGGGTTTTTTTCTTTCCTTTTAAAATTCTTTAGTAGGTGCCTAGTCCTTCACCCCACACATGTACATCATCAGCCTGGCCCATAGGCACACGTTATTTATTCAGCTGCTCTGTGAGTAAACTATTCATTTATGACACTTTCCCACTGAGCTGAAGTTTGGCCTTCTGAATGTCAGTCTTTTTTTTCATTTGCTTACTCTAATTTTCTGTGTTCTTAGGTCAAGATTAATCTACTCTCACCTCCCATCCTCAAGAAATATGTCAGCACATTTCTTGAGGTGAGCGCCGCTTTTCGTGCTGTGAAGTCACACAAGTGCTTCGTAGTCTCTCTGTTCACACTTGAGGCCAGGCTGCGGGCACTGTGCCTGGTGCTAACCACATCTTCTTCTGATGTGCCTTTTCCATTCATTCAACTAGTATTTACGACCACGAACTGCAGAGAGTGCTTCTGATGGATGGCAGGTGAGACAATAAAACACCCGAGACCGTTGGCATTTGGGGCTAACAAGAGCCAGTGCCTCCGCAAGGGAGGACTCAGAAATGGAAAGTGAGAAGGGATCGAGAGTAGGAGGTCAAAGCCTCAGAGCAGACAACGGAAGGACACTTCAAAGTTGTGTCTGTTCCACCTCCCACCTTCCTTCTGTCTAGGTCTTGGGCAGAGTATGAAAAGTCCTCCTGACAAGCAGGCTTATCAGACAACATATCACTTTTCTTGTTCTGCTGTTAGTCTTAAAAGCGAAGGAGTAAATTTATCATAATTTTCTAAGAAAAGAGATTAATTCGACTTTTTATGCCCCTCTATTAATTTGTTAACGAACTCATTGGCCTTCAACAGGAAAAGAGTGAAGTTCCCATACTGAGGTAATCCTTCAATGATTTCACTCTACTGTTTATCTCAAATTCTATAGCACTTACTTCTCTTGCAAAACCATGGTGTTTCCATGAAGGTTGTGTTCATACCTCAGAGAAATTGAGCCTTGGGTTCCAGACCACCACAATAAAGAGAGAATCGTAATAAGGCAAGTGAGAATCTTTTTGCTGGTGAAGGGTCTTGCCTTTGATTTGTAAAAAATGCAACATCCGCGAAGCACAATGAAGTAAAGCACAGTAAAATGAGGCAGACCTGAACTAATAATACTATAAAGTGAAATGTGGGGCTTAGCGTGTAAGTGAAGTACAGCAAGAAAACATTAGTCAGTCCTCATCTTTATACTTTAACTATTTTTTCCCGTCATTTTCCCCCAACTACTCAGTCTGATCGTGGAGGGCAGGGACTGTGTGACCTCCACAGAACAGGAAACATCAGCTGCACAGAAATCAACCCGACCCCTCTGCCCCCGGTCTGGCTCACCTGCTCACCAGCACAGCTCTGTTTTCTTGACTTGCCCCACTTACCATCCAGCAAGAGGGACTCTGGATCCAGCTCCAGAGTCTCACAACCAGACAGGTTCTGGTCATGGAAATCCTGCAGCAAAATGCCCAGCACCAATTCCTCACTCATCATGTATTTCATAAATTTTTTATCTTCCGATGGAACCCCAAACTGCAGGTGGTAGGTTATGGTGGCATTTTCTCCTCTGAAGGGCAAACTAAACAGAGACAGTCAAACACAGCAAGATCACATTGCAACTCCAGATTGGTTTTAGCAACATTTTTTTGTTAGTTCCGTGTGCTCTTCCAAGTACAAAATAGCAAAGGGTGTGCTGTCCTGGAAGAATCCCATCCCATAGGTCTACACGAGAAGTTCAGGCGGTCCTCACCTACTCCTTCCTCCGTGAATGCATTCCCTATAGGAGTCCACCAAGAGGCCAGTGAAGGGAGAGAGGGGACCCAGCTATTGTCAAGGTGGATCCAAGGGCTGGCACATCGTCTGCCCCAACTCCAGCCTTTCTTTTACCTGCCCAGGCCTCTGCCCCCCTGCCAAGGCAGACCAGGGAAGTCCTGCTCTCCTCCGGTATTCCCTTCTCCACGTGTTCGCACTACATCCCTTCCCCACCCCGTCAAGTGTGCGTCAGTCAGAGCTGTTGGCTTTAGCCAGTTAATTATTTATTTTTAATTTTTTTTAATGTATTGATTTCAGAGAGAGAGAGAGGAGAGGAGACAACAGACAGACACACAGAAAAACAGACATTGATTTGTTGTTCCACTTACTGATGCACTCATTGGTTGATTCTTATACGTGCACCAACCGGGAATTGAACACACAACCTCGGTGTATAGGGATGATGCTCTAAACAGCTGAGTTATCCGCCCAGGGCCAACATTATTGTTTAAAGTAGGGTCCAAAGCTCTCTGCCATCAGAAGTGCAGAACTCCTGGGCTCCCGCCAACCGCCCTGTTGTACCAGCAGCAAATCATACCTCCCCGGTTTGTTCCCAAACTAAGAAACCTATTCTGTCCCATTGCCACTCCCGAGGCTGCCAGCTTCACGGCTCTCAGGAAGGAGACCTAAGGAAAAGGAGTGTTCATCTTCCTAGAAAATATCTTTCCCATTTCCAAAATAAAAATAATAATAGAACTATTCTCGGTTGAGTAGCGTATAGCATTTGTTAAATGCTACATCAACATTGAGGTTTTTCAAAATTATCCTATGACTTTAAAAAAAGGCACAGATTAAGAGCAGGCAATAAAATTATTAAGAGATGGCCAAATCTGAGACTCTCACCCCAGGGCAAGTTTTATAGACCCACCAGTCCCAGTAGTGAATGCTGTCCTTGTTAAGGACAGGCAAAGGGCTCCCTCTTGTGGCCAAAGGGTACATCGACCAATACCTTCACATTAATGTGACTGACAAGTTTATAAACGATAAGAAAGCCAAGAAGTGTGCCAAACCCCTTGGATTAAATGAATAACAGACAGTCGAGACTCTGGAGAAGCAGCCTCCAGGGTGCCACTACAGGCAGGCTGAAAAATGCACTTTCAAACTCTGAGCCAGCAACTCTAGTTTACAGTTGTTCCTTATGCTTCACCTTCTAATTTATTGCTAAGGATGGTCACATCTTGACACACAGTCTCTCCGCACTCCCAGGAGCAAGGACTGGGGTTGGCATATGGAAGGGACTAGAGGCTGACTTTCGCAATACCAAGGCCAGCAGCTGAGTGCGAGGATTGTTCTGCCTAGCATCATCCCAGCAAATCAGGTCTCAGGATGAATTTGTGTAAGGCTGAGTCCTCAGGGGAGAAGAGGGATTTTCAGGGAAGCAGAGACCCCTGTGGGCTTTGCCTCATCTGCCCACCACCTGAGTGGGTGCAGCGGCTGATGAACCAATGGGCATTTCCCAGGTTCCTGCTGGGCTGGTCCAGGACTGAGGTCAAGATCTCCCCGTGGACACAAATGTTGCTGGGCGTGTGGCTGTCTCCTGCTCCCAGTAGCAACGATGTTTTTGGAGGCAGTGGCTTTTGTTTCTCAATTCAACATTGTTGAAACTCTGCCTCGACTTTTAAAAATGAAACAAAAATGTTTCCCAGGGAGAATTTTGTTATCCAAAATACTAAAATCCTTGGGTTTTTCTTTCCAATAACTTTAGAAGGCAGCTTCTCTCACACTAAGTCTTCAGATTTCTAGCCACATTTTACTCATTTTTCTGATGCGTTCTTCCCAGTGTCAACCCCAACCCATTATGCAATCCCACCTCCTGTAAGCCCATCATGGGAGGCTGGATTCTTGAAAAAGCCCTTCGGGCTCTGAACATCATCCTTCTCTCAAGTCTGTCTCAGTCTTTGAGTTGTACGTTGGGGCAAGTGCACGGAGGAGAGCGCTCCGGGTCTGATTACGCACTTCTTCTCTTTCTGTCGGTGCTTTAGTATCAGTGGTTTGTGATGAAAAGGAGCAATGTCAAAGAAGTCACCTTACTCGGCCATAAAAAAGAATGAAATCTTTTCATTTGCAACGGCATGGATGGACCTAGAGGGTATTATGCTGAGTGAAGTAAGTCCATCAGAGAAACGCAAATACTATGTGATTTCATAAATATGGGGAGTCTAAAGAACAAAATAAAGAAACGAAATTGAAACAGACTGATACAGAGAACAGACAGATGGAAGGGGGGTTGGGGACGGAATTAAGAAGTACAAATCGGCAGTTACAAAACGGTCACGGGGATCTGAAGTGCAGCGTAGGGGATATAGTCAGCAATACTGCAATAACTGTGTGTGGTGTCAGCGTGCTGGAAGCTGCAGGGAGAGCACTTCGTAAAACATGTGACTGCCTAACTACTAGGCTGCACACCTGCAACTGAAACAAAATAATACTGAATGTAAACTGTAGCTGAAAATAAAGTTTAAAAGACAAAAGAAGTCACGGTAAGTTAACAGGCACATAGCAATCCATGGAGGAGGAGGACCGGTGTTGCTGAGGCAACCTGCGGCTGCCTGTGTGTCCCACCCAGTGGTGCTGGCTCCTGCTGCACACGTCCCTCTCCCAGGGATATTCACCTAATGGCCGGGACGTGTGTGAGGGAGGGGACGTCGATGTGCTACACAGGCCTTTGATGGTTGCTTTCCAGGGATATCTTAGGAAGGGTAGATAACAAAGCTCAGGCAAATTTTGTCCTAACAAACAAAAGGATAATCAAACAACTCTTCTATACACACGTGTCCTTTCCTATGTGTCTTCTGACATACGCAAAAATATTAAAGATTAAGAGGAAATTTAAAGAGAAAAAATATGTGTGTGTTCGTGCTATACATGTATAGCACATAAAGCGTATGCGGTAAATACATGTGCAGAAGGAGTCCCGCCCAACTGCTGATGTTGTTCATTTTGTGGAAGGGCGTGCATTCACCGTGTGTATGGAATTGATCGGCACACACACCGTCCGAGCACAGGAGGGCCGTGGTGGAGGATGGAAGGCAGACTTTCCCTGTAATACGTATCTTTATATTTTTAATATTAGACAGGGAACATGGACTCCTGTATTACTTGCGTCCCTCAAAACGGCAAGTGAATGCATGCCTTCCGTCACTTCCACCACATCACGCGCTGAGCTCCAGTTCCGTTTCGACCCTTAGCTCACTGGAGCGCCCCCTGTTAACAGGAGGGCTTTTCCTCTCTCCCGTGTGACCTTATGGAGTCATCTAATTAATCTGGGCTTCATGTTTCTCCTTCGTGAAATAAAAGAGTTGAGCTAGTTGGTGTCCAGAGGCCCTCCCAGCACTGACACTTTACAAGTCTATCTCTGGATCCCTTTGAGCTCTGAGACCCGGGAAGTCCGTCTAGGCAAATGGTGGTGCCCCTTTCCAGATCCTCCAGGGTCTTACCTGAAGTTTGTTTCCACTGAAGTAAAGTAACGGCTCAGAGACGGCGATGAACTGTACACATCCACGAGCTGAAACAAACAGGAACAAGCAAAACAAACACACACGTTACTGCTGGGTTTTACTGGGTGTCACCTGACAAGGCAAAACCTCTCCTGGACCAAGGAGAGTCCACACCAGCTGGAAACTGACTTATCCAGAGACTCTGGGTCAAAAAGAAGAAAGACATGGGCCTAACACCAACCAAAAGTCAAGTTCACACTCACTTCAAAAAATCTCATTTTATAAGGATCAAGTGACTAGGCTGAGATTTCAACTTTTCGTATGTATTGCACTGACACGTCATGGCCTTAACGATGAGGGTGGTCGGCAGCCTGAGCCCACACAGAGCCGAGGACACGGGCAGGAGAGAGCGGCTGGGAAGACACAGAACAGGCCACTCAGCTCTTCTCTCCTTTCTCCAGAGCGTCACTGTAAGAAGAAACACCCGTGTCAAGCCACAGGTAGGGCACTTTCCCCTGCAAAATGGGACCAAGTGGGAATGGCGTATAATCGCAAAGACAGTGGAGTTCTTATTTTATGGTAAAATGTGCAGACTGAGCTAGAGCCCAGTGAGCTGATTACCAGAGTTGGGCACAGGGACTAATTAGAAAATAGCTTTCAGAATGGGAGAACTGCCTCCCCTAGGTTATCAGAGGCGCCATGCTTAACCCTTGCATCAGGCACACGCACACAGCTAATGGAACGGCTTTAGCAGAGTAATGGCCCCACGGTAAGAGAACACTGGCAGTGAGATATGAGAGGGGCTAGGAAACTGTGTTCACGAAAGCAAGACAATAAAGCAAACGAGAGGCCACAGTATTCCAGTATCCACTTCCATTTACCTTCTGTACTCAGAAACTTTGGAAACTGTCCTAACTGGAAGACAGGGGGGCTCTCAACCTGGCAACAAAACAGTGATATCTCCAAGTTCCTTATTTTTGTTGGGAAGCTGGGACCAGGAGTCTCTTTCACTTCACTGCACCTTACTTTTATCATCCACAAATCATTTTAAAAATTTTTACAAGGTTCTTTATATGCATCTCATATGCACCTGTAAGTACACAGGGAGAGCACGGTGATTCCCACTGACCAGACAGAAAACAGCTCAGAGGCCCAGGAATCACTGCCAGGCCATTTCCCACTACACAGCGACGATGAGCCACAGCTACCCATGGAATCTGCTCACGTCTAGCTCTGAGCGAGAGACGCTGGTCTCAGGTGAATAATTAACGTCCATTTCGCTCTGACATCAAGAGTCCAGAGTGTAAGGAGTGACATGTGTGGTTGCTGACTTGTTTCATTTCTGCTCATCAAATGCAAAACCCCTCAATTAAAAGGCAACCAAGAGGAAAGCAGCAAGGGGCTCTTCACTCTGCTTCTTGCTCTGAAGCAGCCGGAAGGAAAGAAGGAAAAAGGGAACTGCAGAAAAGATACGAACAAGGGAAAGGAAGAAGAGAAGTGGGAATAACCTTCCCAGAGTACAAACGCCTGTGATCAAAGGCTTGATCGCTGTTAGGCACTTGAGTATGCGGAATGGACTCTGGCGTGACTGAGATGGCATCGCCTCCTCCCGGAGCTTTGGCAGGAACCAGATGGAAGTCAAATAGAGGACTCACCCCATTCGACCTATCATTGCAAAGAAGAGCGCAATGGACAGCAGGCCAGCCTTACTTCGATTTTCTTACCAAAATCTTTTGGGTCTGGCTGTGAACCATCCTGTCTTTGACAGAATGACCAGGACTTCCCCAGCCAACTTTCATGGTCTGGTTACAGAGCACCCGTATTTCACAGAGGGTGTATTCTCCCGAATTTCCCACTCCATAAATCATGCCACATTCACCCGCAGGGCCACCTAACCAAGAGCCCGGAATCATGGGCCCCCTCACTCCCACACCCAACTAGCCATTAATCCCATTGAGTGAGAGCACCTCGTAAATCTCACTTGAATCTTCCGTCTTCCCCCTGATATTGCCCTACTTCAAGGTTCCCTCGTTTGTCATCTGAACTACTGCAATGCCTTCTAAATACACTCTGCCTCTAGTGTTTTCTCACCATTGAACTGAAAGTTGACCATATCAACCTGCAGATTAAAATATCATAGTGCTCTCACAAAGAGTAGGAAAACCTTCAGGGTCTGACCCTCCCTTCCTGTTCAGCCTCACCTCTGTGGTGGGGATCAGCCCCACCACACAGCATGTGGGATCCACAGTGCACTGCTGAGCAGACTCCCATCCAGAGTATCACTTCCGCCAGGAGCCCTTCCAAGCCTCCATCCCCACCTCAGGGAGTCTAGATGCCCCACCTTTGTGGTTGCAAAACACAGACGTTTGCAGAACAAAACACATTCTCAACAATAGAATATATCACACCATCTTATACTATATTTCATCGCTTCCTCTACTCTGGGAGCTCCTACCAACAGCACAGAGTTTGAGGCCCTGGCACTTGGCATGGTGTCTTACACATTATAGATCCTCAATGAAACTATAAATTAAATCAAATTTAAGAGCAGTGTGAAGAAACAGAACACTGCCCTCCCTCCAGGATGCATTTAGCTGGAGACCAGGCCTCTGCTCTCTGGCTTTGCACAATAGAAAATTTATTTGTAAGTGTCTATTTCTGCCAAAACCCAAGCTTGAAGCTACTTATTCTGTAGCTCTATGCCAACTGTTGTAACAGAGTTCGTATTCCTAATGTTAAGAGCTCAGTCAACAGTGCATAAGGCCCATTACCCTTTTCTGGAGCAAGCGAGGCAGTTCCTCTTCAGTAACACACTCCTCTGGAATCTTTAATGTGACCAAGAATGTTTTATTTGCTGATAACTCAGGTATTTCATTTTCATCTTCATCGATGTAAGTTACTAAAGAGAGTGGAAGATGGAAATAAAAGGTAAACATAGGCACAAAGTAATAAACTTATTTTACTTTAAAAAGAAACCAAACCAAACCAAACAAACAAACAAACAAAATGATGGGCACTCATCAAGGACAAAGCCTAGCAAGAG
>PVKM010020669.1:0-23217 GCA_004027735.1 Carollia perspicillata
TTTGGTTCGCAGGCCCGTGCTCAATCCACTGAGCTACACCAGCCAGGGCTTAATTGGGCCTTTTTATGAATGCTGCAGATCAGGACGTTGAAGTTTATAGTTAATATTTTCTTTCAGATTTAGAAAGAGTCCTCTAAATACATGTTTTTGGGGGTTTTTTTTGGCACATGTAATTGCCAGTTACAAGGCTAAGTCAGTTTACTAAATTTCTACGGAGCAGAAACCGTAGAATGTATTCTTATCCTTGGTAAAACTTGGTTATTAATTCTGAAGATTCATTAGCATGGAGGACTATGAGAGGCATCTAGAAGGAATGTGTGATACTTTAAAATGGAAGAGTAATGAAAGGAAAGCTCAGGGACACTGATTTTGAGAAAGCCAGAGGGAATCATGATTGAGCTGTCATTCACATGTGCATCATAGATAATTTGTATTTTTGTGCTTTAACAGGAAATTGATGGGCAGGCCCTGCTGCTCCTTACCCTTCCCACCGTTCAAGAGTGCATGGACTTAAAATTAGGCCCCGCCATCAAACTTTGCCATCACATAGAAAGGATCAAGTTTGCTTTTTATGAGCAGTTTGCCAACTAAGAAGGACAACCAAAGTGAGCTGTATCTTTGAAGCACAAATGCAGCAAATCCTTCGCCTGCTCTGTCAGTGGAGCTGAAATAGTGCTGGGCTCTGGGCCCTACAGGTGTGGACTTGCTCTCTTTGCACTTTCAGGGAAGGAGGACCCACGGTGAGGAAGCAAAAACTGCACAGAGGTGGCTCTTCTGCCAGTGGAAATGCGGGCATCTCTCATTCAGCAGATTGCAGTTTTTAAAAAACAGAGGTTGTGAAGAAAAGACTCACATAAGAAGAAGAAGCATTTCCAGTGGTGTGACCTAAACAAAGAATAATCTGGGCTGCTGGAAAGCACCCTTTTGGTTGTTTTTGTTCTTTTCCTTCCCATTGTAGATTGAACTTTGTTCTCTGCTTTCTCTTTCATGGAAAGAGAGGACACAGCTTTAAGTCAGCACTGATTTGGGACTGTGCCTAAGGCAAATCAGCGCTTCGTTGTCATTGTGTTTCTGAGCTTTTAAAAATTAAAACAGTTCCTTTTGGGGATGATTATGTGGCTCTAGGATTTTGAATTTGCAGTCAAATTTGATCCAGTTTAAAATTTGTTCTTAGGAGCTCCTTTGTTTACTACCTCTGTCAATAATTGAGTTTGCAGTCATGTGTGAGGATTTTTGTATGATATCATTTTTAAGCTATATGAACACTAAAATTAAGGCAGATATTGGAGGGGGAAAAACACTGTTTTCTCAAAAACATTGTGTGAGCACTATACCAGTTCTTTAACTGACCTGATCTAAGAACTCTGCTGTCATTGTTTCCCATCTTGACCCAGCTTGGGCTACCTGTTTTAAGAAGTATCACGAAGATTGTTGGTATTTCAGTTTAATTGCTCTCTCTCCATTAGTTTTCAGAGAGACTTCAGTGGCTTTCATTTGGTGGTTACTTTTCTTTCAAGTCGTTGGTCTGTTTCATCTCTAAAGTCCTTACTTTGTCTAAAAGTCAGTAGGTATTCCTTGGACCCACGACTAAGTCCACTTCCCCTTCTTTCTCCGTGTTTCCAGGCAGATAGTGTAGAAGCACACCAGAAAGAACAGGTTTTGGAGGGTGATGCAGAGCATGGAGTTCCTGTAACTTCTTCCTCAGGTGGCTAGGTAAAGATTGAGAGGTGGTTGAGGATTCTGGAAACCTCATTGCCTAGTCAGGTTTATCATTTTCTTCAGTTAAATCTCTAAATTGAATGTAGTCTATAGTCTTGAGGATTCCCATTCAATAACTGAGTTTTCTTTTAGGTGTTTCTTTTGATCCAGCTCAAGCTAACATGAAACTACAGATGATTTTCGCTTAATGACTGCATTACTAGCTATTACAGAATAATAGCATTTGCCATACTGTTCCAGCCATGAGGAAAGAGGAAAGACATTTACGTAGATTGCTTCCTTTGAATGGTTTGCTCTGCTGAGTATATCTTTTAAAATTATGCTAGTCACCTGCAAATTTATAATATATTTATTCCTCTTTAGGATTTGAAAATGTTTTAAAACTATATGCTGGTTAATTCTAAACAGCTATACAAATATTGGGTTGGCCAAAAAGTTTGTTTAGTTTTTTTTTCCATAAAATAAAAGACACATTTTTCATTTTCACTGGTAATGTTATTGAATTGGACATTTTGAATATGTTGGCTATCTCCTGTGTGATAGAATGTGGATTATTCTCAATTAATGTCTCAATTTGATCGCTATCAACTTCAACTGGTCTACCCAACCATGGAGCATCATCCAGTGAGAAAAATCTCTAGCATGAAACTTCGCAAACCACTTTCGACATATTTGATCAGTCACAGCACCTTCTCCATACACTGCACAAATTTCTTATTTTGCCAGGGAGGTGGGGGGAGTGATGTTTCAGTTGCATTTTTACCTTTCTTGAAATCATAAAGCATAATATGCCAAAATGTCACTTATTTTCTTCAATCTTTAATATTAAAATCGTTATACAAAAATTCACAAATTTTTGATGGTTTTTAAAAAATGCATGCTGATATGACACCTGTTGCAATACAATCTAACAAAAAATTGTTTCAAATGACATTAAAGACAACTAGAGCCATCATACAGGAAAAAAAAAAAACGTTTTGGCCAACCCAATATAGGCTAACATTATTACAAATATGAACTGATTGTGATTTCTTTTTCCTTTTCGTCCCCTTATTCCCTACCTGTTTTTATGGACGGTTGGCAGACATTCTGTAGTCCGAGTCCTCTCTTCATTGGCTAATTTATGAACTACCTTAATTCATGCCCTCCAACCAACCATGTATTAAAACATCTGCTCTTTGTGTAGGCTACCAGATATACCTGGAAAGAAGCTATATTTAAGTAAAAATTGATATGCTTGAACTTAGAGACCCAGTTTTTAAAAATTTGATTAATTCTATGCCCGTGGAAGAGGAGCAGAGATGCTTGGGAACAATTAGCATTATAAGCAGATAGACTTTGGAGGGGGAGATGTAGCTTGAGTAATCAAGTTTCCTGAGAGCTCAGCAGTCAAGGCACCAAGGCGTTTTTTGTCCCCTTGAAGATCAGTGGGACAAAAAAATGTCTGAAATTAATTAACATTGTTGTCTTAGGAAAATGAGGTTTATTTTTTTATAAGAGGGAATTTCCACATGTAACAATGAATACAGACAGGGTGGGGCAAAAGTGGGTTTACTGTTCATATAGAAAATAATACAATAATTAATAAATAATAATACAAGAATAAACTTTCATGTACTCAAGACTGTCAATCTACTTTTGGCCCACCCTGGATGTTATACTTCTTCTCTTTGACTTCCCCAGAAACCGTAGAATTTAGAACACCTCCCTTCACAAGTAAAGGGTGAAAAGCTCCTCAGAGATGAATCAAACGGCCCTGAATACTCCAATCTGGATTGAGTCGGGGCCCAACCAGCTTGTCTGTGTATGCCGTTATTACTCAAACTCAGCTTTCTCCTGGGGAGAGGCTGACTCTAAATTGGAAAAGTAAGGGTTTTCCTTGATATTTCTTGCATCCTTATACTGAGATACAGTTTATCAGGCAACTGCATTACAGAAGAATTATATACCCCCAGCCTCCACTCCCAGATATCATATAAGAGAGGTTATTTGTTTGGGAAGTTGGCACAGCCTCCACTCCCAGATATCACATAAGAGAGGTTATTTGTTTGGGAAGTTGGCACAGGAGTTCTCCTCTCCACACCCCGCCCCCCCGCCACCCCACCCTGCTCCAGCGCATAAATTTTAGATTCCATTTGCCTCATAAAGCTGCTGGGGCTGGGCTGGACAGCACTGACAGTCTGATTCCTATGATTCTGAACCATTTTAAGCCCAATACTAATTTACCATGTTGGGGTGAAATGTTTGTATGTTGCATGCATTTAGGTGCTGAACTTTTTTTCTTGAGTCTTTTAAAATTTATTTTATTGATTATGCTATTACAGTTGTCCCATTTCCCCTCCCTTCACTCCCCTCCACCTTGCACACACCTCCCACCCACATTCCCCCCTTTAGTTCATGTCCATGTGTCGTACTTACAAGTTCTTTAGCTTCTACATTTCCCATACTATTCTTACCCTCCCCCTGTCTATTTTCTACCTACCATCTATGCTACTTATTCTCTGTATCTTTCCCCCTTCTCTCTTCCTCCCTCTCCCCTATTGCTAACCCTCCATGTGATCTCCCTTTCTGTGGTTCTGTTCCTGTTCTAGTTGTTTGCTTAGTTTGTTTTTGTTTTTGTTTTAGGTGTGGTTGTTAATAATTGTGAGTTTGCTGTCATGAACTTTGTTTTTTAAAGGTACCAACTTCTTAAATTTATGAGAGGTGCATTGTGAGGTACTACATTTGTCTGAATTTCACCTTTAGCCCTATGGCCTATCTGAGGTCAGCTCTTGCTCATCTTGATCATCTTCGTGATCCATTTTTGATCCTGAATTGACAAGCTGGAGACAGTTGAATGAATTGTATCATTCTCCTGGGCTTTGAAGGCAGCTGACCAGTGTTAGCTTGTTACTGCTATGTGAATGTGTTAGGGAAACCTCTCTCAGCACAAGGTTTGCTGTGACATTTTGACAACATTTTATTGGCTTGTGGGAATTACGCTATTTTCCTTTGTAAATTACCTTTATCCTTCTCAGTTGAAGCAGAGTTGAAGTGGGTAATGCAGGGAATGCATTAATGGGGGGCTTTTATCCCATCTGACTTTCTTTAGCAATGTAGGTGGCTCCCAACATCTATATTATAAAATATATGAGGTCAGAGAAAGATATTTACCAACCTCTGGAAAAGATGGGCTTTTTGGTAAATATTTATTGAATTATGATAGAGGTAAACTTGGAAAACTGTTCAGAATTTGGCCTTTATATGCCTCATCTTCTGAAAGTGAAATTATTCTCACTGTGAGGGACAGGGTTTTGCAAAGACCAAAGCTTCCCAAGGACTTGAATGCATTTTACTGACTCTCTTATACCAGTTCAATCACTAGTGTGGTACCTGAAAACAGATGAAAAGCTTTAGAAGGCCTTAGGTAGTGTAGGACTCAGAACTGTTTCCCTATCTCAAGCCAAAAAGTATTTCTAGGGATTATAGAGAACATCAGGGAATTGTTAACAGTAGGTAAGATTTATCTAGATCGGAACATTAGGAAAACTGTCACAGGCATTTATATTTACTTGGCATGTATCACCAAAGACTTTTATATTGAAGACACCGTTTTCTGGTTTGACTGATGCCCATAAGTAGCTCTGAGAGAGTGGTTAGTAGTTAGCCTCAACCATGGGAATACATACTGGGTTTGAACTCTGGTCCTGTATATTGGGGATGCTGTGTGTGTGTGTGTGTGTGTGTGTGTGTGTGTGTGTGTGTAAGTTTAAAAGTGTTCTGTGTGAATAGTTGGGCCTTATGAAGATTAAAGAAAAGATGTCACTAACAAGGGAAGTGTAAATCTTGCTGGGGACTGGGTACCCCCTTTTAAAATGTGAATGTTTTTGGACCTGGGTCATGGTCATTGTGCTGGCTCAGAAACTAGGACAGAGCCTCTTGCAAAACCAAAAAGAAGTCAGTTATATTCATGCAGTTACAATTCTTCATTGACTTTATTCTCTTTGCAATGATTTGCTAGTGAATTTCGTTGATTCAGGCCCACTGTGTGAGAGTGTGCATACTTTGGAAATTTGAATTTATTCAAATAGTGAGCCACCTTATAATTTTTGCAGAAGAGTTTGAAACTCAAAGCCCAGTCCGAATGGTCTGGTTTCAAATCTGCTCACTTGGGGTTTCCTCTGTGCTTCTTCCAGACCACATATGTAGCCTTCTTGCTGAGGGCTGCCTTAGGGGTTAAGGTATAGAAGGTTAGTGGATGGTAAATGCACTGGAGATTGATTTTCTTGGTTCCAGTGTTTCAAAAGTCTTACATTTTCACAAGAACCAGCAAAACCAGGAATGGGGGTTGGGGGAAGGGAGAAGTAGCCCAAAACTCCCTCCCCTTATGTCTTTTATGACTTAACACAACTTTTGGGTCTATTCTGGTGCTATAGCATATCACAAAAGACTGTTTTAAAAGGGAAACAAGCCACAGCTTTGCAGGACAGGTCTTTAACACCAGCAGTAAAGTGTGACCCTGAGCTGTGGGAGGCAAACAAAGGACGATACTTAGTAGTAAAATGAAGCCACCATTGCTGACTGGGGTTTCTGTTCTCAGGATAACGGAAGCTCAGTCCTAAGGACTTCTACGTGGTTTATTTCACTCTAACTGAATTCCTAGCTTGAGAGAATGGCAAATAGTGTTGAAAGGATGAGGGTAGGCTTTGGGGGCAAATCATGTCACAAAGCCAGTGATTGTGAAGGCAGTTAAAAGTTTAGACAAAATTAAAACTGGACAGTTCTTCAGCTCCTTTTGCAAGAAGTCTCTAGGGAAGTATAGTTTGAGTGTTTCTCTTGAGATTTTAAAGCACTCATTTCTTTTCCTTTCTTTCTTGGGTTGAGTATTCTCTAAAGACAATCAGAGGCCTGCCAGGGCAGAACTTCTGGCAGGTTCCAGCACTGTCCTTAGGCCTCTTTCTAATACTAACTCCTTAGAACTGATGCACTTTGTTTAATGTATATTGTCCTTTTATTATTTTTTAAAGCTGCTTGTTTGGAACAAAATGAAATGCATATTGCATTGTATACTTGCTTGCTGTTTTTTCTCTTAATTTTACAAGTCATGCATTGAGGATAAAGTATACTTAAGGAGAAATATGCACAAGAATACCTGTTGAAAAAACTTCCACCAAATTTGATGATATTTCAAGGGATAAAAAAAATAACTATTTTGAATGACTATTTTGTGTGGGGGATATTGTTTTTTTTTTGTAAATAAGAGTGTATATAAATTTGTGGTATATTATGGCAGTTTAAAGTGGTTGTGAGAATATTAAAACAGGTCTTAAGCTATGTTTAACTTCATTTAACAGCAAGAGGGCTTCTTGGCCGGAGTAAATCCTTCAAAAAACTTCCCAGTGGGGCCTCCTAGAGTCATCTCTGAGTGGAGGAGAAAGTTCCTTCCTACTTCAATGAAATGAACCTTTTCAGAATTCTGCCCCCTCTCCTGCTGTCTGATTCTTTCCTCTCCAGATTTAGGTACTCTTTTAATTACGGTTTAGAAACGGTAGGAAGAGCAGAACTTTCCCCACAGCAACTTTGCTCCTGGCATTAGGGACTCTGCTCCTGATCTCCGAAGACTGCTTCTTGTTCCACTATGTTTGCCTTGGTACAGCAGCAACAGGCCTTACGGATTCCTCCACATCTGGATGTGCAGAGCGATGCTCTGTCAAAAACTTCATTTTTCAGCTGTTCAATTTTCCTTGAGCTGTCTGTGTCTTCAAGCAATTGAGTCTCCTTATGCCTAACCACAGTCTCTTCTGCTTTAAGTACACATCCTCTTGTTTGGTTGTCTCTGAACACAAACTGTAACTGTTGAATGTCCCCGTAAGAGACCTTCTTAGACTTAAAGACAGTAATGCAAATTTCCCTTACCTATTTATTTTCTTCACCTGATTTTCTGTATTTTCCCATGGTTAATACTTGTGGAGAGTTTTAACTTTTATAAATTAAAATTGAGTTTAATTTAAAAAAGCATTTTGTTGCATGTTCTCTCTGCTGGGACTATGTTAGATTCCACGGTGAATAAAAACCGGTTTCTGCCTTCGGAGGGGTGGGGGCGCGGGTTATACTCAGTGTGACGACCGTCTAACTCAGCAGTCTGAAAAGTTCCAGTGGAGCAGCACACACAGGGTAATGTGGAAGTACAATGAGGAGAGGGAGGTCAGGCAGGCCTTAAAGCATAGATAGCTATTCTTGGAACCAGGAAAAGGGACCAGTATTCAATGCGGTGAGAATGCCACCTCAAGGCACAGAGATGTGAAAAGGTGTTTTTAGGAGTGGTCTGGGGAATTGGCTCCAGGGAACCAGTGCATTTTTGTTCTCTGGATAATGAGATTAATATTCCAGTTAACCAAGAAAGGTTTTCTATAGCATTTAACTGTCTTACATAATTGGAATTTCTCGGTGGCTATCTTTTAGGGAAAATTCCCCTAGATAGGGTATTGTCTCACAAATGCAGCCCAGTGTCTACTGGAATACTTTGTGTACACCGGCATTAAGTAGATGCAGCAGGAAGGTCAGTGACTCTAGAGCACTAACAAGAGGTGCCTGGAGAGAAGCCAGAGGGTTCTGGGAGGGTAGATGAGGAAATGTGGACTAGAGGCTCTAGCAAAGGTGGAAAGCCCTCCCAAGAAGTCATAAAGGGTTAGGTGGGAGGAAATGTGCATGTGCGGAGGGAGTTGTTGGAGACTGGCAAAAAAGCAAGCTGACTTTTTTTTTATGAATCACAAAATAAAGATCTATTAACACATTTTCAGAAACATTGTATATTTCGATTGTATTGAAAGTGACCATTTAAATTACACTTAGCAAAGAAAATAAAAGTTGCGGGGAGGAGTTGGGAGACAATGCAGACAACTGTAATTGAACAACAAAGTAATTGGAAAAAGTTGGCGAGGGCCTGACTGACTGGAAGCTCTGAGATAAGCCTTTGGCTGGGTTATCTGTACTAATAAAGAAAGTAGAGGGGCGCCGAACGTCTGGATTGGAAAGCATATGCCTGTGTGCTGAGTTTTGGATTGTTTTTCTCAACAACCAGCTTCAGAATAATCCAGCACTGCTGAAAGTGCAGATTATTAGGCCCTGTCTCAGAACTACCGAATTGGAATCTGAGGGTGGAATCCAGGAATATTGCTTTAAAAATCTGCAGGATATAAAGGATTTAGCTTGGAGGGAAAACGATTTTAGTGACAGACCGCCCCTGCTTTCGCCCCTACTGATCTGGAGCTCCGGGTCCCAGGGCCCAAGTCTCCGCTCACGTTTGCTCATTGGACTCACCTACTCTGTCCTACCTGTGAACGGACTCACACCCCGACCTCCCCCGGTCGGAGTCCCGCCCCTCCAGGGGAAAGCTGCAGCGGCCAAGGCCCGCCCCCACGCCAGGCCAAGCCAATCGGGCGCTGCTATCTCAGACGTCGGGTTACGCGCGGCGCCGAGTCGGCCGCGGGCGGAGGAACCGGCTCTGGGCTGGGACGCCGAGCTCCGGGGTCGGGGCTCGGCGGCACGGCCCCCGCAGGCAGCGAGGCCGTGCGAGCCGAGGTGTCACCCGCTCCACCCCCAGCTCCGCCATGCAGGGCCCTGCTGGGAACGCGAGCCACGGACTGCCGGGCGGGCCGCCCTCTACCGTCGCGTCCGGGGCGGGCCGCTGCGAAAGCGGCGCACTCATGCACAGTTTCGGCATCTTCCTGCAGGGGCTGCTCGGCGTCGTGGCCTTCAGCACGTTGATGCGTGAGTCCGGGACCCCCACCCTCCTGAGGCCCTGCACCTCGAGTCGCCCGCCGGGCGCCTTCTCAGGCACCCTCCTGCCTGAAGAGTTCAGTCCTGGGGACCCAGGCCCCTTGGCGGAGGTGCCTGCGTCTGGCGAGCCCAGCCTGGGCATTCCCAGATAAGGCGGAACATCCTGAGCCTACGGCTTTATCGATGCTTCCTGTAGCCACATGTCACCCCTGCTCCTTCCCTACAACCCGTACACACCTTGCTTCAGTTACCCGCCTAAAAGTCGCTCTCGTACCACCTTGTCATCGTGAATTAAGGCTACTCCACCTACCCTGAGGCCGTGACCCTATCTTAGAGGCTTTTCTCAGCTTTCCCTCCTTGCTTTGAACTCGCATCCCTAAATCCCCAGTTTGATGTTGAGCTTTTTAGTGCGCTTACACTCAGAAGATTTGCTATCTCCCGTTCGCATTTACATCCCGCTGCTCTACAATACCTGGATTGTTAGCCGTGCATTGCGTTCTCAGTACTACCTCCTCCCCTACATCTCCTCCCACCCCGGACCTTGTTTCTCAGTTTTCTGTTTTGGTCGGCACAGGAATCACCCATACTCCCTTATTCCGCACATTTCCTCGTTTCTTTCTTCTTGAACGGGCCCACCTGTTCCATTCTGTCCTAGACTTTCCTAATTAAGTCTCAAGGGTCTCAAGCTCTTCCCTTTCCCAGCCCACTTTTATTATTTATATTTCAAATTTCTTTCCTTTCCATGAGACTTGGGGAACCTAAGTGGCTTCATGGAGAAGGGGGTGTGGAGGACCTGGGAGGTCTCCAAATCCCTGTACTAAGTCACCAGGGACCCGGCCCTGACAGTTTCCTGATGGAGAGGACAGCCCCAGAGGGCCCTTCTGGAAAACTAGAAGTTCCACCCTGCTGTCAGGTGGGCAGAGGGAGGGGTTGTGTGTTTTCTTAGGGCACATCCTTCCCTTTTAAAGTAACAAGGAGCTTCTGTTGCCTGGTAGGCTTAGGAGTGCCTCTGCGATTGCATTTTGGGGGAAGGAAGGGCATAACTATCTGGACAGAGGCATTAATTCCAAAATGACTTGTTTTCAGAACTTCCGCACGGTGCTCACGTGGACAGAGTGGGGAGTTCCTGCAGAAAGTACTCACCTCAGCACCTGGGCAGGATCCTGCAGCAGTGTGCCTGTGTCTTGCGGGGCCCAGTTGCTGGAGTAGCAGCTTTGCTTGTTTATAACATAGGGCTTATTTGGGTGAATTGTCCCAGGCTTTCGGTATCCTGAAGAGGCTGTTCTTGAACACTACTTTCTTCTGGTTGCCTGGCCTTGGTAAGCCTTGCAACAAGTGCTCCAGTGTATGTGTTTGCCACTTTTCTTTTTAGTCTCTACTTGCCCTGCTATTTTCCTTGCTGAACAAATAAATACCCACTTGTTCTTGCCGTAGTAGTTTGTGACTACGTAGCCAAAATTAGCTGCTGACTTGGGTTCTGGAACTGTGTGTTTTCAAGACATTGTGTATGGGTCTTCACTCCCCTCCCACTACGCTTTCCTCCATCTGACCTTCATTTCGCTCTAAGGGAACTGCAGGCTTAGTTTTTATTTTGTTCTCTAACCTAAGATTTCTTAGCCTAGCTCTGGCTGTTTTCATAGATTTGATTGATGCTGATGGCCTTACTTACTCCCTAGGGTTTGATACTTGTGATTCAGAGAGGGAAATGTGATTACGACTGGGCAGAGGTGCTCGCAGCTGAGAAGTGTGCCGGGTTGAATGTGTTCAGAGTGATGGTTCTGGCCTTGCGAGTCTTCGGGGACACACTTGCTTCTTTACTTAATATTCATTGTGAGCACATGTGCAGATCCACTGTGGTTAGCACTTTGTGTATGTAAAGAGTGAACTACAAAGTGGTCTCTTGCTCAGTGTAAGGCTAGACATGGAGGGAGCTTGTGGAAGTGGGTAGTAGGTCCTGGGACAATGATGAGTGGGAGGGTTGGGGAGAGGAGTTGGAAAGGCTAGGGCTGTGTCTGCCCTGGACACAGAAGTGAAGGTGAGATCGAGCACTTTCGTCCCCCACCAAGAAGCAGAGAGCAGACCGGGACCCAGTCAGGCAAGTTCCCTTCTTGTCTCTTAAACTTGGTTCTGCTGAAATACAACAATGGTGCTCTTCCATTTTGCACTGCTGAGAAGAGGAGGAAATCTAAGAGGCTGCTTTATATTTGGAATGGCTTTGCTGGAAAAAAAAAAAAAAGGAGGTGGAGGTGGTCTCAAGGAAGTATATCTGTGGGCTGTTGGGCCTTGTCTGGGTTTTTAGTCTTCTAGTCACAGCGTTGTTTCCTCAGCTGGGCAGAGCTGTCAGGAGCACCAGACTCCCATGACAAGTGTCTGCTTTGGCCACTCAGTCTTTCATCAGTTCTATCGTTATCTTCTTCAAGCGTATTTTAAATACCAGTCTTCCCTCCAGAGCAGTTTGAATGAGCAGTCCCTCTCCTCTGTGGAGTCAGAGTCTTTTCCCTTTCTGCACAGAGGCTTCGTCCCCCAGGCAGGGGCCCAGTGCCTCTCTCCTCTGACACTTCCCCCAGTTCTGAGGGCAGGAGCTGTTTTGTTTCCTTGTTGGACCAGCTCTGGTCTATGGGATGGACCCACATCTCTGCCACACAAGCTGGGAGGTACTTTTCATCGCTCTGTTCCCAATTTCAGTGACTTCTTAGACCACCATCTTTATGTTTCTTTTTCTACCCAGAAAAGCCACGTTTTTTCTCTATTTACAAGTTGCTATGTTTTCTTATCCTGGAGGATTTTGCCCTGGTAGAAGACTTCTTATATTATTCACATCTCAAGGGAGGATTTTGATTCTCACAAGAATTTCTCATCTGGTGTTTGGCTCACCATGCGGGGTTTTCAGATGGCTCAGTCCAGTCAGTTGCGAGTCTGGGCGCCAGGTGATGTGTGGAGCTGATCCTTCAAGCCGTGTAAACATACAGACTCGTACAGGCTGCTGTCCACAGGCATGTGTCCGTGTCAGCATCGCCTTGTTAACCTGGCGAGCCTTCCAGAAGCTCCAGCTAGGAAAGCGGAATCAACTCAGAGGCAGGCTGATACAGGGACTTCCCACTCTGGGTTTTCTGAGGCGTCACTGAATGGCACTGGGTGTCTGAGTAGAAAGAAGTGCTTTAAACGAGGAGGCTTTGTCCTGATCTGCTTGCTGAGCAGTTCCTCTTGTTTTGGTGGCTTTCTCTGTAGTCTGGGACTCGATGCAGTCACTCACGCTGGAGTCCCAGCAGCGTGGAGCCGTGCGTCGTGGAACTCGGCAGACGGCTCCAGTGCAGGGTGACGGGCCTGCTGTCAGCCAGAGGTCAGTACTGGCCAGGGCGCGTGTTGGCATTTGGGGTGTTTATTCCCAGAATGTGTGAATGTACAGCTAACTCAAGCCTCCTTCACTGTGCGCAGTCAGAGTTCTGGGCTGAAGTACAGGCAGAAGTGGTTTCTCACAAAACAAGCATTTTGAGAGCTTGGATACATCACCGTGCGTTTTTCGTGTTACAGACATGGGGATGAGCCAGCTGGGAGAAGATGTCAGTGATTTACAAAAACACTGCTGGCTTTGAGAAATGGTAGCCTTTTTCCTGAGGTCAGAACTAACACCATAAACCAGTCTACCCAGCTTTGAAATCTTAATCTCAGATAGTCCCTGGTGTTTTCTCCCCTGGTGAACTGGCCTCCCTGTACGTTCTGTGCAGACGCACTCAGGTTGGGACTGCTTTTTCTGGGGTTGCCTCTTCCCACCGTATCCCAGTTTTTATTTTAAAAAATGTCAAACACACAGAAAAGATGAGCAGTCGTAGAGTGAATGACTGCCCTCCGATTCAGAAATTGTTCACATTTCATCATGTTTACTTTATCTCTTAGTTGTTGTTGATTTACTGAGCCATCTGAAGGTTCGTTGCAGCCAGCATCACACTGAACTCCTAAGAACTTCAGCTGAGCCTCCTAGGAATAAGGAGAATCTTCTACATAACCACAGTTTTATGATCACACCTCAGAAAATAAGTAACTTCATAGTGCCAGCTAATATCCAGTCCATAGTCACACTTCCCCAGATGTCACAAGTCGCTCATAGCTGGGGTGTTCAAGAACTATGACCCACTCAGGGTCTTCTCGTTCCTTTTTTTAAGTCACTTTCACCCCAGAAGACTCTCCCCCTTTCTCCCACGTGCGCGGTTCTTTTTTCAATGACAGTGCCTTTCTGAAGAGTCCTGGCCAGTTGTCATGCGCACTGTCTCATGTTCTGGAGTTGCCTGGGTGTTTCCTTGCTGCGGTGTTCGAGCTGTTTTGCTGACTCCTGTGTTTCCTGAGTTTGGAGGAGCTATCAGATTGAGATAACCTTTCTTACAGCAAGAGCACTCCAGAAACGGTGCCGTGTGCTTCATATTAGGGCCCATCGGGAGTCACGTGACATCGGTCAGTCCCACTGGGAGGGGCACGGTGGACTACTGGGCGGGGGGAGGTCTCTCCATCTCTTCCATATAAAGGTGCATTTTCCCCCTTGCAATTAAAAATTATCTGTGTGGTAGTGACACTTTGAGATCGTGTGAATATCCTGTCGCCCCATAAATTTTCACCCCGTGACCACCTCCTCCTGCTAAAGGCATGAAACCTAGTGCTGGCTGAACTGGAGCTGGAGCTCGTGAGTGAAGGGGAATGTCTCTGGGCTGGACACCCAACTCAGTGAATGTGGGCGTCCTGTCCTCCTTCCGGAGAACCAGCCAAGGCAGAGGGAACCTTCCTGTTTCCTGTCCCGGGCTGCTGTTGTCCCCACGGGGGAAGGAGTGTGGCCAGCTTTAGCCTGACAGTTTGTCAGGAGCCTTAATTTTTAGAAACTTTTAAGGTTTTCTAAACGCTGATTTATCTGGTAGTACCTACTTCTTTATTTATAATAAAATGTCATTAATTTGGAATAAAATCAGGGCACAAGAGAGAGTTGTCTGAATTAGTGGACAATCTGAATTGTAGAATACTTTAATGAAACGCGTTCTTTAGCTTTTTAAACACCCTGTTCGTTAAGTGTTGCCCTCATAGGGGCCTGTCAGATCTCTACTGCTTTAATTAATGATCTGTTTAAAATCATCTGCAATTAGTATAATATTTACATGAAGATGAAGTCGTGCTGACAGTTGAACAGGCAGTTAAAAATAGCAGGTCCTGGGCTCGGGAACCAGTCTGACCCGGCTTCCATCCCTGCTCTGCCCCGAAGTGCCCTTGGGCACCTGCGTATTTCTCGAAGCTTCAGTTTCCTCCCCAGCCAAGTGGGGATGGTACGTGTTCTGGGAATGTGGAGATTCGAAAGAATGTCTAAGGAAGGGGGCTCAGTGTCAGGCACGCCTTAGGCCCTCTGTGAGGGGCGAAGGTTGGCGGCGATGCCTTCATCTGGGTTGTTATTACAATATGTGCATTAGGAGTTCTCTTGAACATTTCACAAGTTCCCGAGTAACTTGTTTTCTGAATTTAGGTGAAATATTCCCCTTTTCATCTTGTTTGCAGAACACCTTTACCTTTAGCCCTCTTTTTACAGATTATGCAGTTCATGACTATATAGACTATAAAAAAGTTTATCTTTCTCAACTAGCACAGTGGTTGCGAATTGCAAATTAGCACGCACCCAAGCCAAGTGTCTTTAGTATATGTAATGATCTCCTTTCTTCACCCACCCCTTTCTTTGTTTTCACCTACAGAGAGTCTCCTGTGGGCCTAGAGAAGGCAGTGGGTGGGCCAGGGCAGCCCACTTACAGGTGATGAACCTGCACCTGAGTCCCTGGCATTATCGTCCCCAAGTCCTTTGGTAGCAGGTGGCGGCCCTGGCCACCAGCGCCAGCTGCTTTCCTGCAGCTCGCCCTTTACCGAGTCCCCCCGCCTGACAGGGCTGCACTCAGCACTTGATGTACGTCACAGGATCCTGGAAGGAGGGCTTATTTTTAGTTTGCAAACAAGAGCATTGAGCAGGCGAAGACTCCAGCACCAAGTCCTGGTCGGTAGGTGCAGAGCGGAAAGGTAAGCCAGGTCCCCCGGACTCCAGACACTCTCAGCTGCATCCCCTACTCTGCCTGCCTCTTTGCGTCCCTTTCCACACAGGTACACTTTCTGATGACTCTGCAGCCCTGGCCCATTTTTTCCTATTTGAATAATTTTGATTTTCTTTCTTAATAATTCTTTTTCTTTAGTGTCCAAAGTATTATCTGAAGCTTCAGACTGCTTTATGGCTATTGATAGCATTAGGAAAATAGAAATTTGAAAAGAGCTACCAATATTTAGTGCACGTATGAGTTACATCTCAGGCTTTCTTTTCTGGCCACGGCCTTGTGAAGGCTTCTCTTGACTGCAGGAGTGGCGGTCCCACCTGGGAATGAGGTCCAGTGTCTGAGAAGCGGGGCCCTGGGAGCAGAGGAGGGGAGGTGGTACATAAGTTCATTCAGTAACTGGTGAGAAGGGGTTCGCAGAGCCCTGGGTGGTTTCAGGTTCCCTGCTGGTTTTCATGGAATGTTTCCCTGGCGCTTATGACCATTCAGAGAGTAGTTAGTAATTTCCAATTAGGGTTAACCCTTAAAAGTTATCCCGTCCTTCATGTGTGTGTGAATATGGTCCGTGAGTCTCTTAGATGACTCCACTACTGGGAGGTTGCTTGTCCAACTCAGGGTTTTTCAGCTTGGCATTTCCAACTGCTGACATATCAGGCCAGATAATTCCTTGTTGTGGGGGCTGTCCTGTGCATTATAGGGTGTTTAGCAGCAACTCTGGCCACTACCCAGTGGATGCCAATAGCTCCCCACCCCTGAAGCCCTGTTGTGACAACCCACATTATCTCCAGACATTGCCAGTTATCCCCAGAGGCTACCATCATCCCTGCTGAGAACTATATTTGCTCAGTTTGTGGATTAGTCAGCAGACTCACGAGCTGTGGCAGAGCAGAGTAGGTCAGTGTGTTGCCCCTGAAGAATGAGAACAGTCGGCTGTCAGGGTTTGTTAAGGTTCTGGGTGCCAGGTGTGGTGCTGGGTGCTGCCTTGACAAAGCAGAGCTGAGACCCAGTCCCCGTGCTCGAGGGGCTCACAGCTGGAGTGGGCTGCGGTCAAGAATAGCAGGATCCTGTGCTGACAGTGCGAAGAGGTTGGAGAAGTTGGAATAGACTTGGGAAGGGTGAGGGTCTCTGCCAGGGGACGCGGCGTAGCGTCCCCGAGGAAGCCCCGCTTAAGCACAGCACTGGGGTTGAGGATGTGAGGGGCTCGCAGCACGGGGAGAGTGGCGAGAGCAAAGATCCACACAGGAGGCCAGGGGCATGGCTGTCGTTCTGGGGGCTGGAAAGCACGTGGTCAGAGGCTCCCAGAAAAAGAGGCAGTGGTTTGGGGGCGCATTCCAGAGACCCATCCTTCTTGGCTTCAGGCCTCTTTCCAGCGGCTTGCACTGGGTAAGTTAAATCATCGAGCGGCAAGGCAGGTGCTGCACCAACCTCATACTCCATTTGGGTTGTTTCTTTGAGGCCCTCTCTTTAAAAGCAGTTTCATCACACCCCGTTGAGGTCTCATGGGGTCCCCCTGAGAATCATCTACTGTTGGTATTCTTTGGGCTGTAGGAGAAGAAATGGGGACCCAGTGGCTCTCTCCTAGCCCGTGTCCCATTGGCAGTGCCTCCCGAGGTAGATGGCGTGGGGATGTGGGCAGGCTTGCTGCACCTGTTCCATGCCAGGCGTTGTGTGGTAGCCTGTTCGAGAGGTAAGGGCTGATACTAGCTCTGTTTAATGTTTAAGGTAATCAGCCGCAGGGAGGTTAAACAACCTACCCAAGGTCATGCAGCCAGTAATTGATTGCGTCAAGCTGTCTAGCTCTGGAAACATTGCTTTTTTTAAAAAAATATTTTTTAATCTTACTTACATATTTACTTACTTACTTACATATTACTCCTCTAAAGAGAGGAGCGGGGAGGGAGAAAGAGAGGTAGAGAAACACCAGTGTGTGAGAGATACACTGATCAGTTGTCTCTCACGCGCCTCCCCACTGGGGACTGGGCCCGCAACCCAGGCACATGCCCTGACTGGGAATGGAACCGCCAGCCATTTGGTTCACAGGTCTGTGCTCAATCCACTGAGCCGCCACATCAGCCAGGCTTGAAAACGTTGCTTTTAGCTAATGATCAATACATTTCCTTGCCGTTAACTAGCTTTTGTTGACTGTGTGCCACATTCCACAAAGGTGTAGAGAAAGCAGAGGTGCTTCCACCCCTGGAGTTTTAGTCCAGCCGTGATTCTGGACAGCTACGACTAACGCCAGCATGGGCGAGTCCTGGGAACCTCTGGCTCGCTCTGCGAGCATGGGCCCGGGCTTTGGTGGGCTTGGGCTTTGCTGGAAAATGTCTCTTTTGAGAATTCGAGTTGTCAGCATGTTCTAAAACTCCTGTAGCTGCCGCAACGGGATTGTCAACCACTGGAATCGCATTTGGGCCAATGAGAAAAAGACTTCTCACTTGAATTCCCACAATCCTGTCTTGTCATCGAACACGTCTTCCCCCCATGTCATTTAATTTAGACTAAGGTGTCTTCATTCTCACAGATTCTGCGCCGTAGCCAGGTTCCACTTGAGCTGCTCCTCAGGAGGTGGGAGCAGTAGCTGGGGAGGCTCGGCCTTAGCGAGGGCCTGGTTTTACGTGGGGTGGTGGCATGCAGTGAAGGGGTGACGGGGAGAAGGGTCACTCAGCTGGCTGGGGCCCTCAACCAGTATTTTTCTTGGCTCTAAAACTTCTTTGAAAGACTTGGTGTCAAGTGTCTGTGGCTTTTCCTGCCTCTAACCAGTGTCGGGTGCCAAGAGTGTTCATGCTTTTTCACAGAGTTATATGCACAGCAGGTTGGGACACATGCAAGGCCAACACTTTTTTTATTTGTTCACCTTTCTCAAAATGCTTTCCCCCCTACCTTTTGTTCTAGTCTGTGGGCTGTCGTAACCTCCTAACCTCATCAGTGTTCTTCACAGACTTTTCCATTTTCTTAGAGGACATTTTCATTAATAACATGAAAAACGATGTAGGGAGATGAGGTGGTAACAATGCCCCAGTGAAATGACACAAGCCCGAGATGCCGTCTTGCAGGCGCAGGTGAACAGCCGCAGCGTACTCTGCATCTCTTGCCCAGACCTTCAGATAACGTGAGTGAACACCCTGGTCGAGGCGGCACTGATGCATTCGAGCAGGTTTTCTGTTTGGGTAGTGAGTTCGGGGCTAAAACGTGCAGGTCACCCAGCGAGCGAAGCTGCCTGCACCTGGTGCGTGTGCGGGGAGACTTTCTCGGAGCTCACGGGAGGTGGTGCATCACGGATGGGGCTGCTCCTCCCTGGCTGGGGTTTGCCGTCGGGGTTTCTGCTGCAGCGGACTTGGAGATTGCACATCTGCCATTTGCACTGCTGGCCCCACCCTTTGCCTGAGAGATGGGAGTTGGGGCTCTGCAACCGAAGTGCAGGGAGACTTAAATGAATGTGTTTTTCCCATCAATAGCCTTGGATTGCAATGCTAGGAGGCGTGAAGGTGTAGGGGTGGGTGGGGAGCAGTGCTGTCTGAAGATGTTCATAGCACGAGAACCACTGAATCCTACCAGTGAGTTTCTCAGCCCTCGCTGCCCCTGGCTGTAGCTGCCGTAGTGTTATGTAGGGAGTCCTTTGCCTGGGACTGAGGTGGCATTCTGCTATCTTGCCCAACAGTCAGACTTCCGGACCTGCCCCATCCGTCTTTTCTTAGCTCATTCTATGCTGTGGACATTGCAGTCACCATGGTTTGCCCTGTAGCCTGGGCCAAGGAGAATAGACGTGTTATCAGATGCAGCAGGATGCCACAGGGCTGCTCTTGTCCCAGCCCCTGCACCTGCCAAACCCAGTCCTGCTTCCCCCCTGACCCACATCTGTCTTTCCCTCGAGTGCTTTTCCTTTTCCTCCTTACCTAGCCCTACCCTCCCCTCTTCCAAGAAACTTTCCATAATGTCTAGTACTGTTCTTTGAGGTCTGTAGGATGTACAGTCTGTACTGTACGAGTTAGGTCTCTGTGTGTCTCTGCTTCTCATTGGGCCTGGCCTGCTTGGCTGCCAGGCTGGTGCTGGCACAGGCTGGTGCTCTGGCTGAATGCTCGAGCCCAGAATGGCAGTGTGCTCTCTACTGGGAGGATGGCCATAGAAAGAGCAGTGAGACGTAGGAGACGGGGTAGACTGAGATCTTTCTCTTTCTCACCACTAAATAGCTCAGCATTTGTAGTTCTCTTTTATAACCACAGTACAGCTATCAAAACTCAGGACGTTTAACATTAATATGTTACCAACCCACAGTCTATATTCAGACTTCATCAATTGCCCAGGTACTGTCTTCACAGCTATGTTATCCTGGCCCAGGTCATGCTTGCATTCTGTTGCCACATCCCTTCAGTTTCCTTTAGTCTGCAACAGTTTCTCAGATTTTCTCTGTGTTTTTCAGCCTGGATGCTTCTACAGAGTACAGGCCAGTGATTTTGTAGAGTGTCTCAGGTTGGGTTTGTCAGATGTGTTCTTGTGTCACATTCGGGTTGTGTGTTTTCGGCAGGGATGCTGCAAGAGTGATGTTGCGACCTCCTCAGCGTGTGGGAACTTCAGGCCCCTGATCTTGAACTCTCCCGGTATTCCCCAAGTGACACCGCAAGGCTCTTTTTGACAGCTTGGGGAAGGCGGTTCCTCCAGGTCTGTCCACTGTGAAGTTAACAGTTTTTCCCCTTGCAATTAGTAAGTAACTTTTAGGGGGATGTTTTGAGACTTTGTAAATGGAGGATTTGTTTTCATTCTTGGTCGGAAAGCCATGCCTGGTTGGGAGGTCAGAGCTCAGGTTCTGAAAGTGCTTTTGCCTGCTTTTGATCTGGTGACAACACTTAGTTACATTTGTAGAGTGCTCATTATATGCCAGTCCCTGTGCGCGCCTTACATACGTTAACGCTTTTATTTCTAGTATTCGCCATGTGAGGTGGGTACTCGTGTTATCCGGTTTTCTACCTGGATAAACTAAGGCACAGAGAGGTTAAGTGAATTGTCTAAGGTTGCGGCAGCCACTAAGTGGGTTGCTGAAATTCAGACCCGGGGGGTCTCACCCCGCTGCTGGGACTAGACCGCTCTGCTTCTGCTGTGTGCAGCGTTCACGGGCAGCGTGTGGAACGGGCACCGCCTCTCTCACCGCTGGGCTCTCGCTCCTGCGTGTGAATTTTTCCACACCATTTGGTTCCTGTTGTCCCTCGTCTGCTTGGCTTTCACTGAGAGTTTCATTGCAGCCATTTTTCTAGGCATGATGTGTACCAGGAAAAGCCAAGGGCTTCTCATTTCGAGATTGAAATCAGATAAGGCTTGTCATTGAAGTCAGAGGACTCATTCATTCATTCATTCATTCATTCATAGATAGCTTGATTTAAAATCTGAGCCTGTTCAAAAGGGGATGGAGAGGCTTTTGTCAGTAAAGGAGTTATCGGTATAGAACTTGTCCTTCTTCTGTGAGCAACCTGAAAACAAACCAAAATATACAAAACAACTATTTGCAGACACTGGAAAACAGGCAGCCAGGATAGTGATCTCTGAGGGAATTAAAATATTGAGAAGAGCCCTGTGGTCCTCACCCCACCTTCCTGCTAGAGGCAGTTTCCAGATCTAAGAGCAGTGAGGAGGAGCCCAGCAGAGCTCAGCAGCCTTGCTGAGTTGAGAAGACAGGGTTGAGGAAGCCAGAGCGGACGGAATTTTCAGGGACAATATGGAGAAAAAAGAGCTGCATAGAAGAAAAACTCTAGATGTTCGCTTTCGGGGGTCTCCTCAATTTTTTTTTCTAAACATTAATCTGTGTGTGCATAGGGTCAGACTTATGAGGCAAAGCAAAGAACAGCTGCTGGGAAGCTATGAGCTGAACTATTTCTAGTTCGGGGAGATGTCTTTCTTTCCAGTGAAGAGTGAGAGACTTTGTTGAACACTGAGGCATGCAATAGATACCTGAGAAGAACCATGCCTTATCTAGCTCCAGAGGGAATGCTTCATAGCCAGAAAACAGTTCTTGACACCATACACAAAAGTTGAGTAGAAATACATCACACATCTAGATGTAGAAGTGAAAACTGTAATACTTCTAGAATAAAATGTAGGAGAAAAGCTTTGTGACCTTGTGATAAGCAAAGATTTCTTAGGATACAAAAAGCTTGAACCATTTTTTAAAATATGTAAATTGGACTTCATCTAAATTGTGCATTTCTGACCTTTCAAACACATACCGTAAAGCCACAGACCGGGGGAAAGATTTGCAATATGAGTACCTGACAAAGCGCTTGCACCAAGAATATGTAAAGAATTCTTACAACTCAGTAAAAAGACAAAAAACACAATTTAAGCATAGGCAGAGGGTCTGCATAGGTAATTCTCTAAAGAAAATACACAAATGACCAATCAGCACATGAAAAGATATCATTAATCAGCAGGGAGATGCAAATTACACAATGATTAGATACTGCTCTATGCCCACAAAAATGGCTAAAATTAAAAAGATTGACAATAACAAGAGTTGAAAAGGTGGCGAACTTCGAAACTTTTATACACTGCTGGCAGAAATGTAAAAGGTACGACCACTTTGAAAAACTGAAATTTTCTTATAAAGAAATGTATGCCTATCATATAGCCCAGAATTCACCCCTAGATATTTACCTAAGAGAAAAGGAAATATGGCCACAGAAGAACTCGTCCATAAATAGCAACGTCATTTGTACTTGCCCCAAGCAGGAAACAATCCCAATGTCCATGAACACAGGAAAGGACGCACAAATGCTAGTGTACCTGTGCGGTGTAGTGCCTGTCAGCAACGAAAAGCAGTGAGCCACAGGTACAGCCAGCAGTGCGGCTGAACATGCGGAGCAAAGAATGCAGATAAAAAGAATGCAGGGTATCACTACATTTGTATGAAATCCTAGAAGCAGGAAATCCGATCTCCAGGGACAGAAAGCAGTTTTGCAGTTGCCTTGGTGTGAGGGTAGGGGTGAGACCAGCTACACCAGAGGGACATGCGAGAACTTGGGGGTGATAAAAATTACTCCGTCTGGGTTGTAGTGAGGGTTACATCAGTGTACACATTTCTCAAAACTTATGAACTTTATGTTCAGTATGGTTGCATTTTTGGTATATATTCTATCTCAAACTTGATTTAAAAGAGAAAGAGAAAAAAACCTTGAAGTGATCAAACTGTTCTACAAACTTAAGTGCTTACAAAAACTTCAGTACTCATTAAAGGAAGACAACAAAATCCAAATACTTAACTTAGCAACCAAAATGTATAGCCTCTAACAAAAAAAATTACTAGACGTGTGAAGAAGCTGAAAATTGTGACCTGTCAGCAGAGGAAAGTCAGTCGATTGAGATGTTAACAGAGGTGATAGGAATACCAGAAAAAGACTTCACAGCAGGCACAATAAGGATGCTGAAGGTTTTGAGGAAAAACTGGAGCATACGGGGAGCACAATAGAAGATGTAAAAGTGAACCAAGGGGAATGTCTATTAACTGAAACTACAATTTCTGAAAAATTCAGTGGATGGATATAACAGAAAATTAAGCTCTATAGAAGAGATGTAAGTTTGAAAATATAACAACAGAAGCCTCACAAATTGAAACACACTTCTCCCATGGTGGATCAGGGTTCGTCTGTGTGACTAGGAGAATGTGGCAGAAGTAATGGTACGTCCTTTCTGCGATTAA
>PVKM010020670.1:0-23179 GCA_004027735.1 Carollia perspicillata
AACTGTACTTGAATAACAATTAAAATAAAAAAAGAAAAGGTACAGTGAAAAATATGGCATGAAACATTAAAAATGGTACACCTGCATGAATGGAGTTTGCAGGACTGGAAGTTACTCTAGGGGAGTTAGTGGCAATGAGTGAGTGTGAAGGTTGGGACATTACTATACACCACTGTAGACTTTATAAACACAGCATTAGGCTACACTAACTTTATTTCAAAATATTTTTCTTTTTTCAATAATCAATTAACCTTAGCTTACTGGTAACATTTTTACTTAGAAACTTTAAATTTTTTTAACTTTTCAAAAAAAAACCCTTTTGTAATAACACTTAGTGTAACACACAAACACAAGATACAGCTGTACAAAAAATATTTTTTTATTCTTATTTTTTTTCTAATTTTTTTACTTGATAAACTTTTTAATTAAAAATTAAGAAATGCACACATGAGCCTGGACCTACAGAAGGTCAGGATCACCGATATCACTGTCTTCCACCTCCACAGCATGTCCTACCAGGAGGTCATCGTGGGCAGTAACACACCTGTCGCTGTCACCTCCTACGATAACAAAGCCTGCTTCTGGGACACCCCCTGAAGGCCCTGCCTGAGGCTCTGCTTAAGGAGTCATGTTTGCAGAAATATATCCACAATGGTTTGCTTGGTTTGTTTCTTATTTGCATCCTAGATTTGCTTATAAGCCGATAATGCACCAAGAACACTTCATTAACTCTATTAATGAAAATCTTTTCTTTTCAGGATCCATGTTTTCAAACTTTTCAAGGAATTTGTTGAGTTCTGCAAAATCTTCTGCTAAACCCTCCTCTGCGCATTTTCAGTGGAGGGGGACAGTTCTTTTTCTTCTGAAGCTTCCTTTTCTCTTGCCTCTTCTTCAGCTGTGTGCTCCTGTTCCAGTTCCAACAGCTCCTCATGAGCCAGTTCCTCAGGACCACGTCTGGGAGCCCCTCAGTGTCAGCCTTATCCACACCCAGGTTCAAGTAGCTCATCTTATTTGCTATCTCAACCACAACCTTGTTGATTTTTGCAAACTCCTCATCTTTGGCAAATTCTCGAGGTCATTGGACCAAACTCTCGAGACCCTTCTTCCAGACGCCATTTATACATTCTTCGGTGACATTGCCCCAAACTCAAGCAAGGTTCTTGATGCAAATGCTGTAATTGTTGCAGAGTTGCATCAGTCTCTTCCTCAGTTGCAGCAATAGCCTGGACAAAGGTCCTTCTTAGATAGCAAGTCTTAAAACCTACTGTAACTCCCTTTATTTTTATTTTAAAATATTTATTTACTTATTTATTTATTCATTTTTGGAGAAGGGAAGGGAGAAAGAGGGAGAGAAATACTGATGTGCGAGAGAAAGATCTATGGTTTGCCTCTTGCACGGCCCCAATCAGGGATCTGGCCCACAACCCAGGCACAGCCCTGACTGGGAATCGAACTGGCAACCCTTCAGTTTGCAGGATGACACCCGACCCACGGAGCCCACCAGTCAGGGCTAAAAAGCTGCTCTTGATCCATTGGTTGAATCAAAGAGGTGGTGTTTGAAGGAAGAAATACCACTTTGATTTTGGGATGAAACACACCAATAAAATGAGGATGTCTAGGAGCATTATCAACAATAAGCAAAATCTTATAAGGTATGTTATTCTTCAAACAGTACTTCTCCATTTCACTGGCATAGCAATTCAGGAGGGCATCTTGGAAGAGGAGCTGGGTCATCCATGACTTCTTATTGCCCCTGCAGGGCACTGGCCGTGTGTGCTTCCTGATGTGCTTGAAGGCGTGGACCACAGGGTCCACGGACCACTGGGCCGGACCACAGAGGGGTCCACTGGTAGCCTGCAACACTGCTCTCAAGCAAGACGCTCATCCTGTCCTTAAAAGCCTTCAACCGGCAATGATTTGGCGGTCTCTTCAGGCATCAGTTTCCAGAACAGAGAGGCTTCATCCACACTGAATATTTGCTTTGGCAAGTAATTTTCTTCCACAATCGGCTTATCTAGAAATTTCTAACACTTTTCTTCAGCTGCCTTCCTGTCAGCACCTGCATACTCACCACTCACTTCCACATTATGTAATGAGTAACAATCCTTGATTCATTTAAACCACCCAGAGCTACCAGTAAGTTCAACACCATAGCTGCATCTAGCCTTTTCTCTGAAGATGTCAGACAAACTTTTGCTTTGGCCAGGATCGTCATGGTGCTGAGAGGGACACACTTCTGTGTCTGGCCTTCACTCCAGGTCATTAGAAGTTCCTCCTTGTCCGAGAGAGGCCTTCCCAAATTTTTGTTAGTCTGCTCATCTCCAACGAAGCAGATCCTTCCACAGCTTCTGTCACTTCGTTCTTATCCTTCGGGTTGTGGCTATGGTGGAATGGGACAGGCCTGCCTAGCAAGCTCATTTGCCACCTTGATCACTTTTAATTTGGGTTATAGGTCAATCACCCAACGTGGCCTCTCACTCGCAACATTAGCAGTGGATTTTGCACACTTAGGGGCTGTGATGAACAAAATAACATGAGATTAAATCAAGCACAAGAGAAAATGATGCAGTCAGAATTCACGGTAAACACGAGATGTACGAGACTGTGGCCAGTATAACACCGCACAGTTTTATGACAAACTTTTTTCATAAGTAGAAAGACTACACTCTAATATAACAATAAAAAGTATAGTAAATACGCAAACCAGGAAATACATAAATCAGTTTATTATCAGGTATTATCACTGTACACAACTGTACACGCTGTATTTTTCTCTGACTGGCAGCGCAGGCTTGTTCACACAGCATCACCACAAATGCGTGAGTAATGGGTGCGCTATGACCTTATAACGGTTACATCACTAGGAAGTTTTCAGCTCCATTATAATTTGATAGGCCCACCATCGTGTATGTGGTCTGTCTTGGACCAAAACATCATTATATGGCACACGACTGTACAACAGAGAAACAAAGACATGAGGGGCAGGACTCCAAGGTGAGTGTAGAGAAAATGGGACACAAACAGTATCTGGAAAAATAATTGTCCAGAACAGACGAAAGACATAAGGACATAGGCTCAAGGAGTCCAAAAAATCCTAACATACATAAAAAGAAACATATCATATTAAAACCGCAGAACACCAAAGATAGAGACAACAGTAAAAGCATCCAGGCTGCAGGAAAGAAGGCTGTTTCTGTTTCAATAAGAGAAGTTGCACTGTTTCAAGTGGGAGAATGCCTGAAGGCGTGAATACAAATGTTGAGGACCAAAAAGGTGGCCCATCGTGGACCGAGATCACGACTCAGCATCTATCTGTTCCAAACCTCCTTTTAGTTTGCCTTTTCAGTGTAACTGGTTTCCAGATTTGCAGGAAGGTAGGGTTATGAACTCAAACTGGGTTCCACCAACTCAATGCACTCTGCCAACCTTTTTCTGCAGCAGTGCTTTGGTTCAGCCACTTGCTTGGGAGACGTCAGGCATGTTAGCTGTGGAGGTGGCGGCACAACTACTTCAACAGGGTGCCCTTGAAGTCCAAGTCCAGGGAGGCTGAGTGACTTTCTCCCTTCCTAGTTGTAGCAGAAGTGGGAGCTCTCCTGGCTCATCACACGGCAGTGTGTATTCTGCAGTCTTTCCTGGAAACACGTCATAGAGCCCTGAACTTCTAATGAGTTCGTAGACATCCAGTTTCCTGTAGTCAATCCTTTTCTGCTTCAATTAATATTTTCTGATTCTCCAAACCAAACTCTGATTGATAAACTACAAATTCTAAAATTCTGTATATTTTTCCAGATTTTAATCTTGTTTTAAAGAGGTTTTTGAAATGTTTACTCAGGACTTTCCCTACCAGTTGAGAAACTTAGCTTAACAAATAATTAACCTTTTATTTATTTATTTATTTATTTATTTATTTATTTTCAGAGAGAGGGGAAAGGAGAGAGAAAGGGAGAGAAACACTGATGTGTCATTGCCTCTTGCATGCCCCCATCTAGAGACCTGGCCCGCAACCTAGGCATGTGCCCTGACTGGGAATTGAACCGGTGACCCTTGGGTTCACAGGCCAACACTCAATCCACTGAGCCACACCAGCCAGGGCTAGAGTTATTCTTAGTCTCAACATTTATGCATGTTACAGAATGTCAAATTATTTCATCTCCTAAGGAAAATAACTGTCTCTGAGCTTCAATATATTATCTCTTATGCAATAATGATCACTGTTATTCTCTGTTAGTTTTCAAATGATTGGACAGAAAAGTCACAATATTGCCATCTGATATTCAGAAATGTTAGAATTTTCAATATTTTTATTTTCCAAACATTATTTTAAAAGAACATTAAAAGCATCAGAAATACAAATCTCGCCTAATGGTTAACATCAGAACAATTATAAAATGCTTGAAATATACACGATTTGCATCACAGTAAAGCATTAAGAGAACTGATTAATATACCCTGATAATTAGTCGTATTCCACTGAATTCTCATTACTTTTAGTTCTCATTTTAGCCCTTATGGAGAGAGAAGTTGTATCTGTATATCTGTATCTGCAGATACAGATGTGGAGGAGGGCTAAGAACCTAGCCCACAAGTACTTCATGCAAATTAAATCAATAATTCATTGATGAGCATAAAGAGACTGAAGGCCTCATATGCACATGCTTAGTTTTCTTTACACTACAATGTGTACCTCTCCAAAATGAATCATCTCAAAGGTCACATAGGAAACCTGTCATCTTCAATTTTACAAGTAGAAATTACTTTAAAAAAAAATCTTCTATTGAATCACATTTGGAATGTCTGGCCAAAAAAGAAATACATACCTTTAAAAGTGTGAAATATCTTCTTAATATTATTAATTATGAAGCCATCTGGCTTACTGGAAGAAATACCAGGCTCTGATTTTAGAGAAAATCTGATTTCTAAATTGCCACAATTTTCAAATGTTCTTGGGAGAAGATACTAGATATCATACTTCTTTGTTCAAACAAAAGAGATAATATACTAACCTATCTCATGAGAGCATTAATAAATGAAAACAGTCTTATAGTAAAATATAAAAGCACAATTGAAACAGGTCATAGTGACTTCCAAAAATAGCATTCAATTACCAAAAAAAAAAAGAGTGGATATTTTTTCTTTTATTATAAAATTGAATAACAAAAATAAAGGAAGAAGGGAAGGAGAGAGCCCTAAAAAGTAAATTAAAAAAAAATTAAACCCACATCTCATACTTCAATCTCAGAAACAGAAACGACTGGCCGACACCGAAAGGTAAGAGCTGTGTGAGGAGGCATAAAATGCCATCCAATCCGCAATAACGGTTCTTGAACACAACAATTTATAAAGATAAATTTTGTTTCTTGATGCTCATCTTGTGTCTAGCAGTTATTGTTCCAAAACTATAACAAGTTCAAATGCTAACTGTAGAATGAAAATGTTTACATAAAAATATGAATTTACAGTTGTTATGCTAGAAATCAGAGTATATAATAAAATTAGTTTTAGGTGTAGAAACACTTAATCTATTTTTCCTTATTGCCCATCTCCAGTTTAAGATTGGGAGGGAGCTAACATAATTTGTTTAAAAATAGATCTTAAGAATTTTTCCACCACAATAATAGATAAGACAAAAAATATTTCTGAATAGTTACTTGGAAACTTTTTGTCAGACTGTTAATAACAAGCCATTCTCACACAGAAGGCAAATACAAATCAAGACATTCCCATTCTCCCATTCTCATCCTTATCCCTTCTTGGAAATGACAAAGATCGTCCAACACGCAACAGTCGAGGTTGCGTCCCATGTAACGGCACCTGGCTGAGGTGGACCCTGGCAGCACCGACTCTCCCCAGAACAGCACACCTCTTCGTGGGGGCAGTCTTCTTCACTAGGATTCCTGGGTAAGACCATTCCGAAATAGAATGATTCACTCTGACCACGGAAAAACATCTTGGTCTTTTTTTTTTTCCCCAAGCTTTGAGGGAATTTATTGAGAGCAGGTTTCATGTACCAAGAGGGTGCTGAACATTCCTCCCTCGCCGGCCAGTCACAGCTGCTGGTCCCTTTATTGCCTTGGCAGGCCAGACCGCGACGACCTCGGCAGCTGCCAGCAGCAGTTAAATCACCATTATCATCCCGCAAGATGTTGACTTTCTGTCCACCAAGTTGACACGCCTGGTGTCGGTGTGAATCTACTTGTCTGTTTTCTCCACCAGGTTGGCGAGGTCATCAATCATCTCATTGTGCTCATCCAGCTCATTCCCAATCTCTCGTCCCATTTGCTTCTGGCGACTGATTACAGAAGAAAGGGCATCAAGGCCTGCGTCCTGTCCTTGGATGATTTTCTGCTGCTGTTGCCGGATTTTGTCAAAACCCAAGCCTCTGGTCTCCTCCAGCTCCTCAAAGAGCCAAGGGTTTGGGACGCCTCGCTTGGCCCCTCCTGTCATCAGGCTGGACCCTGGTTGCATTTCCACCATTTCTTTCTTACTGGTTTCGTTGTTGCATTTTCTCAGCAATCTCTTATGCCATTTGGCAAGCAGAACCAACCGTATGTGGAGAACCAGGGGACGGGAGCCACGGTGCAGTCTCCTCCCGCTTCTCACATCTTTCTTTTTAAAAGAACTATAAAGCTACGTGACTGACACAGAACACTGTCTATAGTAAGAAATAATAAAAATCCCAATGCCATATTCTTGGTTGGCTGCCTTATGAAAGTACCTAATACCTGTGTATTTTTGGTAAAGATCATTACAGATAATATATTTCTGATTTTCTGCTTTAACAATATATTATTTATTCAAATAAATCTGCTACCAAAAATGTGTATTTTCCCCATTTTAATACTTCGAAGAATCAAAATTTATAATTCAATTACTGAAAGTAACATCTCGGCAAAGATCGTACCTTTCCATTCTTTAAAATACCCAGCCCATATGCACTTCGAAGGCCTGTAACGCTCAGTCAGATGACCACCATCAGCTCACCTTCTACTTTAACACAGCAGCATGAGTCATCCCTTTAAACAGATGCAGAGCATCTATTTAAACGTTTAGTATAAAAGACTGGAACACAGGTCAGGGTAAAAATCTAAATAATAAACTTTGACATTAAATCTTAACATGTCAAGAAAGCACAAAGCAAACCAATAGATGCTAGTACGTCAGACCAAAGAAAATCCTAACTGCCAAGTGCTTAGTTGAATCTTTGTTTTGTTCTACCACCGGTCTCACAAAAGTGAAAAAAAAATCAATTAGTATCAGAAACAAAAAAAGTTCACACAAGCCCCTCCGGTCTCTGTGCCTCTAAACAGAGGGGACTGGAATCTGCCTGGCCGAAGTGCTGTCACGTTCTGGCATTAAGTCATTAGTGGTGTGGTAATGCATGGCAATGTATGAGCTGGCAAATCCAAAGGAGTTTACCGGCTGTGCGCGCCAGGGGGCGCTCTCTTCCTGGGACGGGCTGCTGTTGTAGACACTGTAGTAGGGTTCCATCCGTGTGTGGACCGGCGTTGAGCTGCTCTGACCGCAGTGTTGATGTCCAGCCGAGAGCTTGGGACTGACCACACTTTCCTTTGACTGACTTGGGCCGCAAGCCTGGTCCACGAATTTCTTCTGGGGCTTTGGAGACAACATGTAGGCAGAGTTTGTTTCATGATGGGAGGATTTGTTCCTGTTGACTTCGAGGTTCCCTTTGCCCATGGCTCGAAGACGAGTCTTCTGTTTGCAGCAGAAAAAACCCAGGCCTACGTACTGGAGGCACCAGAGCACTTTCCTTCTCAGCCCCGCACTGTTCCGAGAATATATAAAAGGGTTTAATCCTGACTTGAAAAATATAAGGGTGAATCCAAACAGTTCAAACTGGTAAAGGACAAAGCTCCCACTTCTGGACAGGACCACCTGCACCAAGGAAATCCCCAGTGGAAGACAGCACACCAGGACAGACAGCACGATGATCACGCAGGTGACCACCGCTTTGGAATCCTTAGCCGTGGAGAGATTGACAGCTGAGACCAGCTGGAGCCGGCTGGCTGCAGGGGTTGGCAGCAGGTTAGGGCTCTTGGTGTAGCCACGGGCCTGCACGTGCTGCAGTTTGTTGTAGTTCTGGTTCCTGTAGAGGGCTGGCACGGTGCCGTGGGCGGGATCTCCACCTCCCTTCACAGGCGCCCCCACGAAGGGCTGTGGCCTGGAAGCATCGACCGTGATTACAGGGGGGCACGTTCTGACTTGGGCATTTTTCCACAGGGTCTGAGCAATCATGATGTAAGAGACAGACACCACAGCAACACAAAAGGTGAAGTCGACCACGTAGAGAGACAGAATGGCTTTCCCTTCTCCAGCAATCAGACTGGACATGGGGAGGCAGAGGTGGGACTTGCTGGTTTTCAGGGTGGCCAAGGTGGCGAGGGTGAAGCTGGTGGCCCAGAGCAGCGCCGTGAGGAGCAAGGTGCAGGGGAAGGAGGCCAGGTGGTTGGGCTGCTTCCCCAGCACCATGCGGAGCCGGTGCAGGGCAATCACCGCCACCGTCTTGAGGGACATGAGGATGAAGCCAGAACTGGTGAGGTGGAAGGTGAAGCAGAAAGCATCCGGGATGCTACCGACGGAGCTGAAGAATAACACGAAGGTGAACATGGGGGCTGTCACTCCACAAATGAAGAGGTCGCAGAAGGACAGGTTCAGGATCATGAAATCAAAGTTGGTTCTGAATTTCCTGAAGGCTGGATCAAAGAAGGACAAGAAGACAATGAAGTTGCCGTAAGAGCCCAAGCAGAAGATGACTGCGAGTAGAAAAGTACAGGTTACCAAAGTGGCCACGTGGGTAAGGCCCTGGGGGTCCACCTGGAGAGCCGTATGGTTCCCCCCCGGGAAGTGGGGCTCGGGGAGCAAGGTGGCGTTGGGAGCATCCTGGAGGTGGTCCGTGGAGTTCATCTTCAGAGAGAAAGGTCTCTTCCTTCTGTGGGAAGGGAGTCAGGGCCTCAGACTCACAGATGAGCGATATATGACAAAAGAGACCCGAGGCAGAAAAGCCTGCACACAAAAAGGCATATCCTGAAACAGAAAGCAGAGTATCTCATGATCTCTGAGAAAAGCAGACGAGTCTGTCAGCTCTGACCCAGTGCACAGAAAGCCCAACACAGAACAGACACACA
This sequence comes from Carollia perspicillata, assembly GCA_004027735.1. Taxonomy (NCBI): domain Eukaryota; kingdom Metazoa; phylum Chordata; class Mammalia; order Chiroptera; family Phyllostomidae; genus Carollia; species Carollia perspicillata. The sequence goes on from PVKM010020670.1 coordinate 9,144, forward strand.
CACCTCCAAATACAATTATCCCGCTACTCTGAGGTTTTAGGACAGGGGGGGTTTCAAACTAGTTTTAAGCATCACCTAGAGAGCCAATAAAAAAGTAGATTCCTGGGCCTCACCCACTGAGATTCTGCGTAAAGGGTGTCCAGATGTTACTTTTACTTTTTTAATGATCTTCTAAAAGAGTTCATTTTATTTTTAGAGAGAGAGGAAGGGAGGGAGAAAGGGAGGGAGAGAAACATCGACGTGAGAGAGGAACATCATTCGGTTGCCTCTCATAAGCATCGGGATGGAAACTGCAACCCAGCCACGTGCCCTGACAGGAAATAGGACCAGCGATGCGGGATGGTGCCTGACCAAACTAGCCACACCAGTCAGGGCCCGTGGTTACTTTTAGAAACACTCTGGTGCCAGACGCTGGAGACACAAGACCAAAACCTCCTGGGCAAAGAGAGGACAGTGTAGTCGGAGAGCAACCTAACTGCACAGTGACGGCCTCATGTGGTAAACCAGAGGACAGCAGAGTGCTATGGAAGTGAGAGAAGAGGAACCTAATCCAGACCAGGACAGAGGCTGAGAGAGGCTCACAGGAGTCCTGGTGAAGAGGAGCTGGCCGCGGGGGAAGCTGAGGGCAGGGGGCAGGTCTCTGTAGCAGGACTGGGGTGAAAACCAGCATGTGCTGAAACTACGAGCAGAGGGGACTGCTGAAGTATACTGTGGCCCTTGACACAGCTCACTAACAAATCCTATTTCTTTCCCCAAGAAGAATCCTTTAATTGCCTTTATTTACAATTTCTCCTCCCTGTTTGTGATTTCTTGGCTAACTCCATACACTCCTTTGGGAAAAAACTTTGTGTAGGACCATATTTGAAGGAACAAAGGAAAGTAATGAGGAGTATCAGAATTATAGTTGGATTTACAAGGTGCAAAGCACCACTTTGTAAACTAAACTGCCATACAAAGGTGAGTTATCATTATTCCAACAAGAGCATCTTCACGGTGAGGCGGGAGGCATGCACCCACTCACATGCTCATTCGTGCAGTTTATACCGGCCACGTGCACACTCCACGCCACCTTTATGCCAGGTGCCGTGCGTAAAAAAATGAGTAAGATGCAGCCTCTGCTTTAATGAAAGAACTTGTTTTTCTTCTTGCTTCTTTATTTTCGTAACCTTTCTCCCTACTATTTTGCAATGCGATTCAAAGTACACTCACAGAAATCTTCTGTTATTCCAAATCCAAAAGCCCTGAGTGGCTTGGGGCTCACCCTGTTCCCAAAGGTGCTTCCAAGTGGGACAGCTGAAGTTGTTCCTTGGAGCCTGACGCAGTGCTCTGGACAACCCAAAGGTATTTGCTTTAATCCAGCATTTTAGGAATAACCAGTAGCACTGGGGAGGTCTGGGGTTGATATTTGGAATGTTTAATCACCAGCTCAAGCTCAGGCCTCCAGCTGCCAGAGGTTAACCCTTTGGGTGCTGGATCTTGGGATGCAGAGGAAGGGGCTGGCTAGGTCAGAGAGGCATTACTGGGGGCTCCAAGAAGCAGCTGCGGACCACCCAATGACAGAAGCTTCTCAGCCTTCACAACAGGCATGGCTGTGACATCCTGGGGACACCCACGTAACTGACTGGTGTCCTTCACAAAGATAGAAGATAGCGTCTTCTGCATTCACAATTGTTGGCTGGGGCGGGTCATGGCAGCAGAATGAATGTCTCCCCTGGGAGGTGAGACCGACTTTCCTGCACTTTCCTTACAGAAGTTCACTGAGAGAGATGAATTTAACTCCTGACCTTTTGTTTCTTAACGATTAGAAATTAAAAAAAAATAATAATGGGTAGCGTACTGTTTTCACTTAAGACTGTGGTCTGCTTTTGAACACTTTTCGGTACCCTTGCAGTGAAAAAGATACCCTTTCACTATTTTTTATTGTTAATTAGAGGATTAGGATTAACTGAGGAAAAGAGAAGTGGAAGAGAAAACCCAATGTGAGGAGACAGGAAGGGCAGAGAGGTGATACTATTGTTCATAACTAACTCTCCTCCCCACCCCCACCCCAACCCCAAGGGTTTCCTCTTTGGAAGTAGGGACAGGAGCAGGGGGGAAGAGGGGAGCAGGAATTTAGTTTGGGGGAAATTAGAAGGGTGGAGAATCCGGAATTAGGATGCTGAGAGAAACACTGAGTAAGTGGACAACACTGAAGAAGTGGAGGGAGGAAAGTCATGAAGACCCCCAGCTAGGAGACGTTTAGAATTGGAGTTGTCGAAAGGAAAATGAAATGACAAACCAATATTAGTCAAAGTCAGAGGCAGGAGGAAAGAAGATTTGGAGCAGATGAGGGGCAAACTGCACTTTCTATAGTTATAATTTTTTCATAAACAAAACATTTTTTTCAATAGATGACAAACTAACAGAGACTCCTAGGTCAGGAAGGCACGATCAGTGTCATTACTAGTGTGTGAACTTCACTGCGTGCCCATGATGTGCCGCCCACTCTTCTTAGTGCTGGAGTATTGAATCCTCACACTCCGAGACAGTTACTATAACTGATCTCCTTCTCATGGAGGAGGAAACTGAGTCAGAAAGACAGCACCCAACTTACAGTGGTAGAGCATGAATTTGAAATAGGCAGTTACTCTCTAAAACCCACACTGCTCCGCCAGGCTAAACAAACAGCGAAGAGGTCAAGGGAAGGATCCCAGATCAGAAGATTGTTATAGCAGGAATAATTTATTGGGTGCTTATTACTTGCCAGGCACTTGTACTAGGCTCTTTCCATAAGTTATCAAACTTTATTTCATTCTCAATATAATCCTATCAAGTAGGTATTGCAATCTCTTCCCAAGTCAAAGTTCTTGGAACCCAAAGTTTGAATGCACACACTAACCATACTCCTGTATACATTTTTGTCAAAGTTGATAATTATGGCTCCGGTATAAAGTAATGATAAATCACTCCTATTGGCATAATTTGGGGGAAAAGTTAGGAATCAGAGGCTGAACAGAAAAAGGAGGGAAAGCAGAAGACAGAATAGAAGTTTTGGCACAGAAGGTTGAGAAATAAAGCAAATGGAGGGTAAGTAAACCTAGGTCCTAACACTAACTTTGGGACTGTAGAAAGAGGCTGAGATCACAATTCGGAACGAAGTTGTCAAGACAAATACAAAACTCGTAGATGTGAGGAGGGGGTAAGTGAATAGCTATTTACTATGACTAAATATTAAAGAAAGGTTGCTAAGGTTGTTTTTGACGCCTGCATACAAGCTATGCTGTATCTCTGAGACCATAAATAGGTCCTGGAGAACAATGTGATTAAAATCATAAACCCAGAAAATTTTTAAGCTAGAACACCTGTCTTAAGCAGGCATATTAGCTACAAAAACATGGACTGAATTCGTAACACGTGCATCTTGTTACAACTGAGGAGGAGGGATCTAAAGTAACTAGTAAGCAAGGAATTTTAAGTAAAAATTTATTGTACTGTGACAGTGATTTTGCCTGAAGATGTGTGAAGAGTCTGGTAATGTAGTGTGTTGTCTTAGTATGTTAGTACATTATTACATTTTATATGAGCTTTCCCAAGTCAACTCAGGACCTAGATGCATTTTTTAACTCATAATGCCTTTCAGTTCTCAAGGACGGGCATTTTCCGAGTTTAACCCTCACACATTGTATTATTATCCCATTGTATTTGTACTGATCCGGAAAACCTCAGGGAAGTTGGATGACTTGCCCAAGGTCACTAAGATTCAAGCAAGATTTACCTGACTTCAGAGATCAAGCTCTTCGTCCCCATTCGAACCCGGAGCAGCGGGTGGGTGGGGTAGGGTCAGCGGCCGAGGAGGGTGGGGAGGCTGTGGAGCACCCCCCCCCCAACTCAGTCTAGGTATGCAGTGAAGATGGGGTGGGGCGTCGACCCCTGCCAAGGACTGGCGATGGGCAGGAGCCCTTGGGGTGAGTTAGGTAGGAGGGCCTAGGCCGGGCCAGGAAGCTTGTAAGAGTCGGGAGAGGGCTGGTGGGGAGAGGAGGTCTCGGCCAGGCCTTGGGCGGTGGGGAAGGAGTTCCACGGCCACACCGGGTCTGGGAGAGGCGCGGACGGGGGCCAGATGGCCGCCCCGGTGAGCTGCGCCAGGACTGCAGGTGCGGAGCGGCCAGGCCTGGACCAGCGCAGCCTACTCTTCGCTAACCCGCGGGCTTTCCGCGGTCCCGACCCTCCCTGTCCCTGCGGAGTCGCCTCCTGCAGGGTCCCGCGGCCTCTCACCTGCCCGGTGGCTGCAGTGGCGCCCCTCCTCCTCCATCCCGCAGCCCGGACCCCAGCTCTGTGCGCCGCCTGGGATGAGACAGGGCTCGAGGTACCGTCGCCATCGCCGCCGCCGCCTCCGCGCATCCCGGGAGCCGCGACGAGCCGGGGGCGCAGAGGCGCAGTCACGGAGCCGCGGAGGGTGCCGCCCCCTGCGCCGGACACCCAGGCCCGGGCCCCGCCTGCACTCTCAGGCTCACCGCCGCGGGCCCCTAGTGCGTTGGGGGTCGGGCCGCTCCCCGTTCTGCACGCGCGCCGTTCGGGAGTCGCGGCTCCCTGATATAGGCTAAAGCCGGCAGACGGGGAGAAGGGCAGGCGGACGGGGTAGAAAGGAGGGGAGGGTGGGGGCCCGCAGCGACCCGCGGGATCTCTACATCAGTGATGGCACCCGCGTTACGGGCGAGTGGCGGCCTCTTGTCTGCCCACCCCCGGCCTGGCCTGGGGGCCGCCCTGGGCTTCCAGGACCCCCAGGGCGCCTCTCTGGGCTCAATACCTTTTCTCCTAAATTGGCATCGTTGTCCAGTTTCGTACTTTGAAGGTTAAAATTTGTAAATCAAGCCATAGTAACAATTTGAGTCAAACCAACTTTATATAAAATAATTATTTTTTCTCCTCTCAGCTCTCTGAAAGTATTAATTTACTACAGGAGCTCAGCAAGGGGAATTACCAGAGAACAAATGCAAAGTAAAAAGAAACTACCCATGCAAATAACCAAGCCAGGAAATCACGGACGTGAATGTAAAATGTTAAAAATCATGTAAAGCATGGTGGTAGGCATGCAGCTGGGCACGTTTTTAGCAAGAACAGAAAACCAGAACCAGCATCCTCTTGCTCTTCTAGCATCCACACGTCCGAAACGACGAACTCATAACGAGGGCTTCATTTTAGTCTGAGCTATCAATTAACACTCCTACGTATGTTGGCTATTCTGAATAATTGGGATCTTACTACTTTTCTAACCTCCGGGGGGTAGTAGTTTAAAAATGAGAATGCTATTTGAATGCCCTTGCCTTCACCCCGGTTACAGAAAACCGGAAAATTAATTCCATTCAAGTGAAATACTTAGTGAGACTATTGCTGTTGAAATCCTATTTCGGCTAAACTGTTTGGTACCAAGCACCAGAACACCTGATTTATGCCTATCACTTATCGATCCTAGTTCCCCTGTGCTTTCATCAAAACAAAAAGGGCTGGATAATTTATGGAGTAGACATTCAGTCCAGGTGACTATGCTCCCAGAATTGTGTAGAAATGAATTTACTTCTAAAGCAAGTTTCCATCAATTCCCATGTAATACTCCACCCCCAAACTCATGCAATGCAACAGTTCTATTCTAGGTTGTCATTAATGGTGACCTGGGGCCCTAGAAATAAGGCAGGAAAAGACCGTATTGAGAATGGAAACTCCAAGTTATATCCCTCTCCATATGAATTACCAACTGCGGTAATTGCCAGCTCATTTCCGGGCACTTGGCCATGCCAGATTACACCAGGTTAGGGCTGGAATGCAGCAGATTTACACCTGTGGGAGAAATTATCTCACGCTGGGGGGAAAAGGAAAAAAGAAAAACAACTTACAGGTTGTAAAGGATTCTAGAGCTCTTGAAGAGGAAATCAACTACCGAAGTTCCAGAACCGCTTAGTACCATCAGCAAGGCTACCGCTACTTTGCGTACCAGACAAGTGTGCCAAATTGAAAAGAACACTGGCTCAGCAGTCAGCCCCAAGCGGGGCTGGCTATCACATGCTGAAACATGAATGGGCTGTCAATTTGCAGGGAAACCAGCGTTCTAACAGTGTCATTGGCCACGCAGGTTGACCGGTGTGCACTTGGAGGAAAGCACACCACAGCCACTTGTAAGAGTTTAGATTCTTGACCTAAAAATTCCACTCCTTCAAATACACCCTGAGATACCTGAAAAAATTTTAAGCATGAAGGTATGAAAATGTTCATTGCAGTGTAACTTGTAGTAAGGAAAACTGAAAACCTTGATATCCAATACAAGAACACTCACAATTATGTTAACGAGAAGCGATCATTGTCCATAAAAATAACGATGAAGCCCATGTAGGAAAAGTTAATTTGTTTCAATACAACAAAATTTCTTACCGGTTCTTTCTGGCCATACTGCTGTAACCAAAATTGGCCTCTAACCTAAGGGGCTTGGCAATGCCCTTTCGAATATTTGGAAGCAGCTTTCTCAATGTTTATAATTGTTTTTTGACACCAAAATTTATTCATTCACATTAATAGGTTGGTAAATTTTCCTCCTCAATTCTGAAACACACTTTGTGCAGTCTTTATTTAAAAGATCCAATTCAGAAACAAAGATTGTCGTGGCTCTTACCTCGAGGACACAGGCTTCTCTCTTACCTTCCACTGCTCACTGCCCGCTTTCTGGAAACCCACCTTAGCACCGCTCCAGCTCTGCCCTCCGCTGTTTTTAATGCAACATACACTCAAGAACTTGGACAACAGTGGCCACCCACCCCTGTTCTTCCCCTCCTCCCTTTCATTTTTAAGCCGACCAGTAAAAAGGGAATTAAATAATTCAAAGTTTAACCAGCTTGAAGTACCGAGGTAATAAGCACTGTTTAAAACCTGGCATCAGAATCACACAGGGCGCACATGCTGGAAACTCAGACTTGTGCCGTTTGGGTTTACTGTGCGCCTTGGTCTTCATCAGCAGCTCTCAATCTTGGCTGCTCAAATGAGCATCATGATGGAGCTTTACGAAGATGCTGATGTTGAGTCCCAGCCGGAGAAACACAGAGGAACACAGTGGCTTGTACTTTTTCAAAGCTCACTTTAGGAATGTTGCTCGGGTATGGTTCCATTACAGCTGGGAACAAGCTGGAGTGGCTGACATAAAGACTCACAGCTCCAAGTGTGGTCTTAGGAAAAGGCATCAATACCATGAGCTGGGAGCATGAACTAAGTTCACATTTTGCAAAACCCCCACATGATTCTTAGTCACATCCATCTAGATCAATGCTGTCCAACAACTTTCTGGTGGCACTGATACGCTGTCCAGTCGTGTAAACCACTAGCCACGAGGTGGCTAATAAGCACTTCAGATGTGTCTAGTGAGACGGAGGAAATGAATTTTCAGTTCAATGTAAATGGAAATAGCCACGAGTAGCTAACAGCTACCCTAGTGGACAGGCCCAAGGCACATAATTCATTTTGGAGGGGGCCATGAGTTCATGGATCCAGATCTATGGATGCAAAAGGAATGCATTGGAGTCACTGCCTACAGGACTATTTTCTCCACTTAATGAAGACAAAAGCCAGGTGTTAAAAACAATCCATTTATTGGGTTTTAAACTAGTTAAACAACGAAATCATCGGTTTGGCACTACTCTATACAGGGATGACGCCTGTGTATGCTGACACTGTACCAGGACCAGTGCTGTGCTTAGGTCTGCATTGAGTCATTGAGCAAGCAGATACTAAAAATATACTGTAGTGTTCCTTTAAGGAAGACTATAAGAGTGTGTTGCAAGATGACTTTCACCAACTTGCCAATTACTTTAACCTAGAAGATACCTTGCATTCTATAAACTTGTCAAAGGCAAACACGTGACGTTTGCATTCAGCGATGCGCACAAAAAAGTTACATAAAAATTCAGACACTCTCACATTAAACGAACTCAAAGCCCCACACCTCAGCTTCTGTAACATGAAAATAATTTAAAAACGCAAGAAGTGGCATTCAATTGGTACAAAAGCCAAAAATCACTATAATAAAGGGCTAATGGGAATCTTTACAAATTAATTACACAATGGTGCCGTGTAAAAGGTTGCATTTGTACAAAGTCTGGCTAATGCTATCTCTACAGTTTATACAGTCTTTTACATCTATATAACATTTATTAAACAAGTCAATTAAATACCAAGACTTCTTAGTCTCTCAACGATTCTGCAGGCAAAAAAAAAAAAAAACCCAAAACAAAACAGAATTCCCGCAAAAACAGCAATTTCCCATTAAGGGTAACAGTTTTCAAAGAAGAGTCAAACAATATCTGTGAAGAATACAGGTAAAAGTCAACCAGTCAGGGTTTTTGTTGTTGCTGATGTTTATTTTCAAAATCACACATTGTGCACACACACGACAATCAATCAAAAAATTTATTCACCAAACCCCCAGTTTTTCAGCAACTGCTCTTCCATTCAGCACCAAAAACTCCAGTCTGTGGGAAGCATGGTGGACGCAGACGTCACTTCTGTGTCTTGTCGAGCAATCCGTCGGGCCTTTAGTTAGGGTTCAGACTTGTCCTCTTTCCCTTCCGTCTCCATGGCTCTCCGGGCTTCAGATTTACGGCCCACAGCCCCACTACCATCTAAACCCAACAGCCATTTGGAAAGAATTCAAAATATTTTGAGATGAATGAAATGACAGGACCCGTATTAACAGATGGGCATTCTCCATTCCAAGTAAACTGTTTCTTAACGAGTTCCTAGACTCTGTCTGGTCTTCGATGCCATGATTATATTGGGTAATTATTTCTAGTCTGAGACACTGTGGCTTTGTCAGATGCCTCAAAGAAAAAAAAAAAAAGATCAATACGCTGGAAACGGTTCCGGACAAGTTAGGAAACCAAATGGCAGCTGATAACCTGTGGAATGCAGACTTGAGACCAAACACAGAAACCACCAAAATGATGAGAGCTCAACAAAGGTAGAGTTTTAAAACCTGCAGAGAGCCACAGCAGATGGTACCTGAGGATCTGGAATTTTTGATTGACAAGAGCTTGAAGTGAGGACTAATCTGTATCAGGGAGGAAAAAAATTTCAGTCAGGCAACAGAACATCTAACTTCTAAAGGCCCTGTAAGTGAATCTCTCTAGTCTTCCTATCCCAGTAGAAAGGCTTCTGAGCCCTCCTTTTTCAAAACAAAATAGATAATACATTCTTAAGAATCCAGATGCCGTCCTGGCTGGTGTGGCTCAGTGGACTGAGCACCGGCCTGCGAACCTAGGAATTTGTTTCTGGGAGTCAAACCAGAAACAAACCAGGTTTCTGGTTTGACTCCCAGTTGGGGCACGGGCACGTGCCTGGGTTACGGGCCAGGTCCCCAGTCAGAGGTGTGGGAGAGGCAACCGACTGATCTCTCACACATCGACGTTTCTCTCCCTCTCTTCCACCTCCCCTCCCCTCTCTAAAATAAATAAATAAACAAAATCTTAAACAAAAAAAAAAAAAGGAACCCAGATGAAATGTTCTCACTGCAACGTAGAACCTAGAGTCCTCAGGGTGACCCCAAGTGCCCAGGCCCCTCACTCAGGAGGCAACTAAGAATAGTAATACTTCTTCGGTCTAACCACTATTAAGCCTACCCTGCCTAATACCTGAAGCAGAAAAGCGAGGAAAAATTCTCTGGGAACTTACTTCCACTGGCCATATAGCACAAATTACACTAAAAATACTTTATCTAAACAATGACATCTAAGACTATCAGCAGAAAGGTAAAACGTACAAACACCCACTTCTCAATCGTCAAACCAGTGACACTTGCCGGACACGTCAGACTCGTTCAAACTCAGCACTGGGCCGACTTACCCTCCTACGCATAATAGCAAGGTGACACGAGGAGGTCGGTGAGAACAAGCAGCTGGTCATCCGTGAACTGCTGTTTGTGTTCCTGCCAGTTGTCGTGGTGTGTCCGTCGGAAGTTAGACAAGGTCTTCTTTACAGTCATCTGTAGAGTGGGCAACCCAGTCATTTATTTTGATCTCACCGAACACCTAGGGTTATACATAGGGGACTTGCAGCTCAGTAACAGACCCTCTAGACTTCAGACCTCACTGCTCACTAAATGCTCCAGAACCAACAGGCCACACATACTTCACAAAGCCAACAAGCTCGCTTTAGCATCACCTGGACAAGCTACAGAAACATTAACCCAGTTCCAATATGTACCTAACATCTATTTACTAAGGTGAAAAGGACACAAGTATTTGAGTTGTTTAATTTAGCAACATACGCGCTCACTAAATAATACTACTGTAATTTCCTAATTAGATACTTCACAGATACAAGGGGGGACCCCCACAAAAAGTATCTTCTGGAGGGCAGGCCCCTAGTAGTACAGGCTTCCCCACTAGGTGAGTGTTCTAGGAACCCATGTGTATCAGTGTACCGACTGGTGGTGTTGTGAGAGACTGCGTTAGGCTTCAGTGAATTTTTTTTGAAGACTCAACAAGTTTGCCCATTTCATAAGGGGTGGTTTACAAGCACATCTGCCTACTACATGGTAAATGTTCAGCAGTTTCTGAGCAAAAATGGCACGACCCCTGTACTCTACCCTCCTTATTCACCCAATCTCGCCAAGAGACTTTGTTTCACAAATGAAAAGAAGTCCTCAAAGGGGAACATTTTGCTGATGTGGCAGAGGCGAAACAAATAACAGCAGCAGCACTAAAGGGCATACAAATTGATGAGTTCAAAAGGTGACTGAAGTTTAAATATGTAAGAATAAATACACAATATTTTATAAATAAATTCTGGGTTGTTGAGATCCCCCCTTGTATAACATGCTAGTAAAACAGAAGTATAAGATTGTACTGACAACATTGACAATGTTTTACTTTCATTGGACTGGGAAAGATAGAAGTTATAATAATTTCCTTGCTACCAAAAGACCTTAAATATACACAGGAGCAAAGTCCCTGCAAGACTTTAATAATTACTGAATAGCAGACAGTCCAAAGTCTGTCAGAAATGATCAGTGTCATGTGTTACAAAACATCACACCTGCTAATATGTACGCAAAGAAACTAACAAGGAAGATGTTTACCTCAATAGGCTGAGGATCATTCAGATGTGCACTCAGATTCATGAGGAGCTGGGGCATCCAGGTGGGAACATCGTAAGGACTAGAAAGAACACATGCACCGAGTCCTAGCACCCCAGCATGGCGTTTGACCAACTCTGCAAAGAGAACAGCAATATATGTGCAAATATTTATAGGACTCCATTGCACATGGTACAGTGAAATAAAATTAGTTTCAGATTATGTTAGTTGTTTTCACTGCGTAAATTTCTGCATTTAAAATGAATCTTTAAGCACATCCAAGGTCTGTCCAGAAGGTATCCAGCCATCTAATATGAAAGAGAGACATTTATTGAAGAAGATACCAAAAACATTGTACATAGGACAATGATACCTCAGTTCCCTTCAAAATAGACACCTTGGGACCTCACAGAGTTCTCCCGATCGCCATCAGCTGCCTCATTGTATTTTCCTGAATCTCACTGATGGTCTGAAATCTCTTCCCTTTCAACGGAGATTTTAATTTTAAGAAAAAGTCACAGGACGCCACGTGTGGGCTGTTGGGGGACTGAGTTGCCTGGGTGATTTAATGTTTTGCCAAAAAACTCTGTACAAGACATGATTCATGAGCAGGCAGGTTGTTGTGATGAAGCTACCAATACCAGCTGCCCATCTGAATAGTTTCTGCAGAGGAATGTTCAAGCTTAATGCAAAATTTGATGCAGATTCATTGCTCTACTCAGTCATTTTGAATGTGATGGCCACACAGTGCACATGCTCAGTCAACAGCATCTACCACTCCCACTGACTAGCACAGTGAAGTTGTCCTTGTTCACACATGCACATTCCAGTCCACTCTCCTTGGCTGCCAGGTTACATCGACGTTGTGCAAACTGTTTTTGTTATATTAACAATGGCTGGACTTCTGGACAGACCTCATACATCAAAAATGAGTTTGAGCTGAACTGAAGACATCCTATAGCTGTTTAATGACAGCCTGATTACACCTAGGCCAGAAATGTGTCATAGATTTGCTAAAACTAACAAAATAATGGCTTTTGTGATTGGTTCATATCATATGCAAAAGTATAATACCTGATCTTAAAACAAATTCCAATAAAAACTGGACCCCTCTTTTCTGGATACAACTACCTCTCTATTCATTAGGTAAACAAACTCAAAACAGAACCGCAATGTATCTGTAGTCCACAGGGTCTATATTCTTTTTTTAGCAATGTAAGTTACATTAAAGTGTTTTCCGATTTTCATTATATTTTACTAAAGATGTGTGTATTTTGTATTTATAAGTATATTCTATGGTATACATGAAACATGGTGGGGATAAGGAAGTGAAGTTAAGAAAAAGGGAATCTGGCCTTCTGGCCAAGATGGAGGCATAGGTATACATACTTTGCCTGCTCATACAACCAAAAGAAGGAAACCACCAACTTAAAAACAAAAAATAACCAGAACTGACAGAAAGTCAAACTACATAGTAGTCTGACAACCAAGGAGTTAAAGAAGAAACATTCACCCTGACTGGTAGGAGGCAACCCCACATTTGTGTGCAGATAACTGGGAAGAACGGGGGAGCGAGAAAGACTGTGCAACCCAGAGCTCCAGTGCAGGGAAATACAAGCCTCAAAACCTCTGAGAAAACCTGTGGGGGTTGAGGTGGCAGTGGGAGAACTCCCAGCCTCACAGAAGAGTACATTGGAGAGACCCATAGGGTCCAAGAATGTACACAAACCCACCCCACCCTGGAATCAGCATCAGAAGAGCCCAATTTGCTTGTTAGTGGGTGGTGAAGGAAGTAACTGATAGCCTAGGCAAGCAGCATTGTTCCCTCTTGGACCCCTCCCCCACATACAGCACCATAACACAGCAACGTGGGTTGCCCCATCATGGCAAATACCTAAAGCTTCGCCCCTTATTATGTAAAAGTTGCGCCGAGACAAAACAAAATGGCCCAAATGAAAGAACAGACCAAAACTCCAAAAATAGAACTAAGTGATAAAGAGATAGCCAACCCATCAGATGCACAGTTCAAAACACTGGTGATAAGGACACTCACAGAAATGGTTGAGTATGGTTGCAAAACAGAGGAAGTAGTGAAGACATTACCCAAGATTAAAGGAGAGAATCTTACAAGCAGCAAGAGAAAAGGGGACAATTACCTACAAATGAGTTCCCATCAGACTGTCAGCTCAAAAGAGACCTTATAGGCAAGAAGGGGCTGGAAAGAAGTATTCCAAGTCATGAAAGGCAAGGACCTACATCCAAGATTGCTCTATCCAGCAAACCTTTCATTTAAAATGGAAGGGCAGATAAAAGTGCTTCTCAGATAAGGTCAAGTTAAAGGAGTTCATCATCACCAAGCCCTTATTACATGAAATGTTAAAGGGACTTATCTAAGACAAAGAAAAGCAAAAATACAAACAGTAAAATGACAACAAACTCACAATTATTAGCAACCACACCTAAAAACACAAAAACAATAATGAACTAATTTAAGCAAACAACTAGAACAGGAACAGAGAAATGGAAATCGCAGGGAGGGTTATAGTGGGGAGGGGGAAGGGAGAGAGTGGGGGGAAAGGTATAGGGAATAAGAAGCATAACTGACAGGCACAAAATAGACAGGGGGAGGTTAAGAATAGTATGGGAAAGGGAGAAGCCAAAGAACTTATATATATAACCCATGGATATGAACTAAGGCAGGTTAGAGGGCAGGTGCAGGGCAAAAGGGAATAAAGTGGGGGGAAATAGGACGATGTAGGGGCCCAGCGGCCATAAGGGGTTAAGGAGAGGGTTTCTCACCGCGAGAGTGGTGTGGAAACCTGGTTTCTAACCTCAAGGCCGTTCTGGGCCCTGGCTACCTCCAAACTGCTGATTATCTGGTTGTTCCCATGTGCAGGGGGAGGGCATGGGCCTTCTCCGCAGGTGCGAGAAAAGTATGCAGTAATGAGAA
>PVKM010020671.1:0-23258 GCA_004027735.1 Carollia perspicillata
CCGTTCAAGGCAACCTTCCATCTCCCCTGGAGTTTCTCCGGATGTTTGTTTTTGTGTTTTCTTAGTTTTCAGAATCGACTATCTTGCTTCTCTAGGGTTGATTTTGGCAGGGGGAGCCCATCCACTAATGCTACCTCACCATCTAAGTAAGAACCGGAAGTCCCTGTTAACTCACTACCCTCCTGATTCACGTGTTCTCAAATTGCTAACTGTAGCAGAAAAATGTCTCTCTCCAAATGTTGGCTTACCAGCTGCAGAGAAGGACTCGTAGTGGTTCTGTTTGAGCGCTGTGCTCCCTGGTGACCTGCATGAGAGAGATCTGTAAACTGCAGAAGGGAGGAAAGCTGATCTGAGCAACCCACACTAATGATAATCACAGCCCATTCCAGAATCTACCCTGGTGGCACTGGCTACAGCTCCTACCAACTCCCAGTGAATACCCTAAAGGAGAGCCCACACCAACCGCAAGCCACCAGGACTGTCAGACTTGATTGGATGCTGAGTGCCCGATGTGCCGCTTAACACTCCCCTGGCATATGAAGTAATCGGCTTCAGACTTACGTCTCACATTAGATGTTTGATTGATGCCTTCTCTCCCATGTTCATAAAAAAGAGAAAGCATAAACTGTTAGAAAATTTTGAAGTACTGCACACTCTGACACAGCAGGAAGAGATCTGTTTATGTTTGGCACATTCTCTGAAGGACAGTAAAGTATACTTTATAGCTAACTATAAAGCATCCCCTCCAAATTATGCTTTATGAATGTATCCGTCATCATTTCAATTTGGCACAATATTGGTGTGATTTACCCTGGAGGCAGAAATGAACTTGGCAGTTTTGCAGCGAGATTATCTTTGCTGTCTGCTGTAGAGTTTGCGATAGAATACATTATTCTAACAACAGAGTGTTTGCTAGCTGTCTTCTGTGTTATGTGTAGTAGGTAAATAGAGCGATTACCCAAGGATTTAATACAGGTGGAAGTAGATTATGTTAATGGTCTGCTCTCTCCTCTGTATAATGCTGAAACCCAGAGGGAAGCCCAGAAAATGTTCGCTCAAAACTATGCAAACACAGTGGTGATGTTTTCAAAGTGAATAAATGAGGCATTAAAAAGAGTGCTTGGGAAATCAGAAACTTTTAAAGCAGCAACAATAATACCTACCTGGTTTTAAGTATATCCATATATATATGTGAACATATAATATGTTTTATAGTGCGCAAAAGGAAATTCTTAGTAGCCCTATTGGGGCCGCTGATAAATGTACAACTAGCTGATACCCACATAAAGGGGAAAAAATTCTCTCTTCCATATCCAAACTACTTCACATTTAGAGGAATTCACTTCTTCATTGTGATACAAAAGGAATATCTTCCAGAGAAACCCAGGAAAATTGACTGTATCATCACATCTCTTTTTATAGAACTTGAAAAAAATTGTGAATCGGGTCTAGCATGTAAGAAGTTAGTTTAACTATGACTCATGTTCCCAGGTCACCCACCTTTTTGACAACGGAGCCACTGTCTTCTTCGCTGTTTTCATGGCAGTCTGGGGTAAGTGTTCAACATGCATATATAACTTGAGTTCACCTCAGATGCTCTGTGATATGCTCCTTTAGAAATCTGACTTTGGATGCGAAAGGAAGTAGCTCAGGTCAGTTCAGGCGCCTGTGCTATTAGACACAAGCCGATAACTAATTCATTTGGCTTATTTTAAAAATGATGCTATGGAAGAGAAACATTTCTAATTTCTCTTTTCTTCAACCTTCAACAATTTTATCAGCATTCCATTATTAGAGTAAACTTTACCTTCTGTTGGAGACAGACGTAAAGCTTATGGTACATTGAAAGGGATGGTGAGATGTGAATTCCCACCTCAGTATATACAGGACTTTCTATGGTGAGTGGGATCTTTTCCTCAGGCCAATGTATGAATACCCACCCCTGACATTCTTCCAATTCTGGTCAAAATGACCCCCTATAAACAAGAGCTGCTTAAAAGGCTGAATAGAGTCCTTCTATATAAGTTCTAGCCAACAGCCCCATAATAACAAGGTGTGGCAGAGTCCGCCTGTTGTGGCTGACGACGAGAACAAATGCACAGGCGACAGCAGTCCTGTGGAGAAACGGGACGGCACGGCCACTCTCTCAAGGGGAGAGTGTCTGTGGATGCCTCGGCCACTCTCTCAAGGGGAGAGCGCCCCGACCCTTGCCTAGACAGGCTTTTATTGTTTTCCTTGGGTCTTACATCAGAGAAAGATTTATTATCTATTACATAGAATATTACTGTCTACTTTTAGGTACAATCAAGGAAGTGAAAATAATATATGGAGAAGGGAAAGGGGGTGAGCTGATTAGCTCTGTCCTTGGGGACATTCACACAGGCTTTGGAAATTACTTTGAAGACAGACAATACACATTTGTTGTTTTGGACCAGGGTGAGGGAGTTTTAGCAAGAGAAAGCCACAACAGTCTGTACAAATTTTCTAGGCCTGATTCCCACGGGAAAACTCGGTTTGAAGGTCTGGCTCCTGCCCACCACTTTGCTTCTGTAGGTTTTCCATACAGAGAGGAGTCACATTTGCCAGACCAAAACAAACTGGTCCCCTACAACAAGGTGTGATGGAAGTTTCACTCAAAGAATTACTTAACCCACTTCTTTGTAAGATAATTATAAAGCTTTAATTTAACGGTGTAGAAAAGAGTCTGGACTAACTCATAGTGAACAGTGAATGCTGGCTATCTTTGGAGGGGAGAATACGTAGGGAGGTAAATATGAACAGTGATGAGGGACACACTTTTTACACTTTCAGTTTGATTTGGATTTTTTTCAATGATTATGTATTTTTTCTAGAATTTAAAACACCAAATCTGAATTCTGATGTTACCAGGATCTACTAACTTGAGGCTTAGGCTCCTGCTGTTCCGTCGGTGTGCGATAATACCAGAGCCTTCCCCATCTGCAGGGCCCGGCTGAGATGTCCTCCACTCTTAGCTAGGAGATGCCTTTCTTCTTTGAATTTTCATAGCACTTGGTTTATATGATTTGGGGGGAAGCTATAATGACATGGATATGTAGTTTATGTTTCCCTGGAGGTTCATGGTCCTCAAGGACCATTATTGTTACTGGAGACCTTATGCATTTCTTCTAAAGACACAGGGATTAGTATTTGGTGGGTGGGTGGATGGATGGGTGGATGGGATGGGTAGATGGAAAAAGGAAATTACCAAAAAGATTTGCTTATGAGATAAGTGTGTTTAAATGCTCTTTGACAAGTGGAAATCTAAAACATTGTTCTCTTGAGGAGGCTGACCTACCTAGAGACCATCAAAGGAAAATTGCCCCACCTATCAGCGCTCTGTTAAAGGGATGTATTTGGATTTCCATGACTCTAGTTCCTTTCAGCCAGTGGGCATTGACCCAAGATCAGTTAAACTGTAGGTTAGTGAATGGCCTGGGACAAAACCTGAGATTCTGCATTTTTAAAAATGTGGATTGGAAAATGAGGACAGAGACAGAGAATTGGCATCAGGAGCTGACTGGGAAAAATGCAGAGAGCGTGTGAGGGAGGAAGAGAGCGGTTGAGATTGATAAACAGATAGAGGTAAGGACCAGGAAGAGTTTTGGGAAGGCTGAAGTGATGAGAAATCAGAACCTACAAATAAGCAGTAACAGAGAACTAGTGGAAAAGATACGGAATACTGGGTGCAGAAGACAACTGGTAGACAACTGGGAGAAAACGTGGGACAGTGCCCCAAAGAAAAGCAAAGGGAGAGTGTAGCCAAGCCCTGCTATTAGTGGGGTGTCAGCGTGAAAACCAACGTCTCTTCTGACTAAGGTTTCTCCAGCTGCTGGCTCCCAGACCCCATCTCTGAAGAGGCCTAGTCTTCATTCCCGTGTGATCCCTGCCTCCCTTGGTGGGCCTTGCAGAACGCCCTCACTATTTGTGCATCTCTTTCCCTTGCAGAGAAAGGAAGCTAATCATTAACAGAGTTTGGTTACTGGGTTGAGCTCTCAGATCATGAATATATATTTAGCTTTTCTAGACCATGTTAATATCAGTAATCAGTTAGTGTTGCTAGTCTCATAAGCCATCCAGTGCTTAAACTTTGCCATAATTATGAGTGAGGAGACTTTTTAAAATAGTTACTTCCTAAACCAGTGGTAAAGTTTCAAACTTTACCACTTCAAACTTTACCACTTAAAGTTTACCACTTAAAGTTTCAAACTTCACATGCATCAAACATTTTCCAGCCATAACACACATAGAGAATGATAATATTTGCACAGTGTGCTGATGCATGTGAAGGAGCCTGCTCAGGGCCTGGGATAAGACTGCCCGAAGGACCCCAGTCCTAGCCACCCCAGGGGCTGAAGGGAGTATTGCCCCTCGCATACCTGTAGCCTGTACCTGCCATCTCATTGGGAAGCTCTGCTTTGGACTGCTAGTCTGCTGTGTAATGAGTTAATGCTTCCATAGAAAGAATGGTATTCTAGAAAAATTAACATACAGAACTCCCTCATGCACTTTAATATTTCACCCATTTTAGATATACTTTAACTGAAGCAATGTTCTTCTCCCACAGTTTTCCCTCTGAGATTATATATAGGAGTCAAGTTCTGGTACAGTGACATTTGCCTATTAGCCAGAGGCTGTCATCTCCTCCACCCCTCACGCAGTGCCACTGTCACACAGGGGATGGTATCCCTTCCTTGCAAGCTGGCACGTCTTATGCTGGGCATAATAAATAGGTTTTATTTTATCCCTGCCAACCTCAACTGATTGATTGGTGGTGGCTGCATGTAGGATGGAGTCGAGAAGCTTCCGAGGTTGCAAGTAGGTGGATTGGATGTCTGACAGTTCTTGTACCTTGGAGGGTACTCAGAAAGACTCTGACAGATGTTTTGTAATAACCTTTGGGCACAGGGGGACATTTTAGGTTCACTCCAGGCAATGCGAGCCTAGAATAATTTATCCTCTGAATTGCTTTGTTTTAGTCGACAACTTACTGCTTAAGTCTTATAGTGTTCCCAGGAAAAGAATGAGAAAAGGAATGATTTACCCCAAGTGTTTCTTTGTAGATAGGGCTATGCCTTCTGCAGAAATCTGGAGTGGCCAATAATAATGTTATAATAGTAGCATACACTAATTGAGGGCTTACTATGTGTTGGAACTGTGATAAACACTGTATAGTATCGTCTCAGTTTACCTTTACAGCAACCTTTGAAGAAGGTACTAAGTACCGTTATTACCTCCATGTGATAGATGAGGAAACTGAGGCAGTAGCTAGAAAGTGACAAAGCCAAGAGTTAAATGGGCAAGTCCCAGCTCCTATACTCTACCCCTAGGTTCAGACACTGTTTGTAGCCCTGTTTCTGCTTAGAGAGCTGAACTTTAACATGAAGGACCCTTAGGCTCCTTTGAGCCCCATTATACTGCTTTGCAGTGCTGATGTTCTATAAAAGATGTCAGTCCTAGTGGAGTCCAGATTCATGGTGTCAGGTCATCCTTTATGATTGACAAGTTGCAACATTTTAAAAAAACTTTATTTTTGAGAAACTGCTAGATACGGAGATGTTGAAAACAGATATAAGCCGTTTGCAAGACCTTGGAAGAAATGGGTTCAGGTGTTTGTTTTGTTGCCTTTTATCTTATGAGTTCACCAGAGGAAAAAATAAGGCTGTGTTTGGAACGTGTCCACAGCAGATCAGGGGCTCCGTAGTGTGGGGTCTACTACCTTTGTTCATGTCCACACGCCTGTGAGGGCAGAGCCTCTGGGGGACCCTCGAGGTACATGATGAGCCTTGGGCTCTGGACTGGAACCACAGTGTGGCTCTCTCCTTGGTGCTCATTTTTGTTCAGAAAGATTCAAAGGACAATGCAATTGTGACCTAAATTAGCTTTTCCTCCTAGGTGAAAAAAAAAAAAAGAATCATTAGGGAACTAGATGTTGGTAGAGACTTGTCAGAAAGCAGATTATTTTCCTTGGTTCTTCATTTGTGGGGGGTTTTCTCGTTCCTCTGTTTTTTTCACACTTTCATTGTTGCCCAAAATTAAACTCCCCACAGTAAACAAACACACCAAGGCTCTCAGAACTCTCTAATCAGTAACAAGACTATGATGCAAATTCAAAGATTCTGTATATGGTCCTGCCAGTCATTTGTGAATGTAGTATGTCTCATGTTTTTAAAATAAATTTTATAATAATTGACCTTTTTTTTCAGATATTTATACTATTTTTCTCTTTTTTAAAATAGACTTTATTTTTTAGAACATAATTAGTTCTGCCTTGGCTGGTGTAGCTCAGTGGATTGAGCACGGGTCTGTGAAGCAAAGGGTCACCAGTTCAATTCCCAGTCAGGGCACATACCTGGGTTGCAGACCAGGTCCCCAGTGGGGGACACATGAGAGGCAACCACACATTGATGTTTCTCTCCCACTCTTTCTCTTTCCCTTCCCCTCTCCTAAAAATAAATAAATAAGATATTTTTTAAAAAAGAACATAATTAGTTCTATAATACAGTAATTATAATAATATGGGGTATTAAGCCCAATTTACAATAGGACAATGAGGGTCCATGTGCCAACTTCCTGAGTCAAAAAAGAAAAGCAGAAAAGACAAGACATTGGAAGCAAGTGTTAAATTTTCTAGGAAAAGGAGTGGGGTAGAAAAAGGTGCAGATAACATTCAGAGTTGAGAATAATGTGGACAAAGCTCTGAAAAGGAAGGATGTTCAGTGCAGTAGAGACATAGAGTGTGTGTTAGTTTCGTAGGGGTGCCGTAACAAAACATCACAAACTAGGTAGCTTGAAACAACTGAAATCTGTTCTTTCATAGATCTGGAGGGTAGAAGTCCAAACGCAAGGTGTCAGCAGGGTTGGATGGCTGTGAGGGGGACTCTCTCCCATGTCTCTCTCCCAGCTTCTTGTGACAGCCAGCACCCCCAGAAGCATCACTCCAGTCTCCACTTCCATCTTCACCTGCATTCTCCCTGGATGTCTCTGCCTTCACGCGGCTGTCTTCTTTTAAGGACACTGCTCCTATCATACTAAGAGCCCGGCCCACTCAGTATGAACTCATTTTAACCAGTAAATCTGCAGTTGCCTTATTTCCAAGTAAGGTCACATTCTGAGGTTGGAGCTTAGGACATCAGCATATCTTTTGGGAGGTGGGGAACACAATTCAACCCATAACAGAGTGCATGTTGAGGGATGAGACTTGCTTTTTTTCTTTGCTTATTTTACTTTACATCCTTTCACTGTAATAAATCTTCGCCATGAGTACCACCATACACTGAGTGAGTGCTCCTCATAGATCGTCAAACCTGGAGGTGGTCTTGGGACCCCTGACACAACAAGACTCACAGGAAGGACTCCAGTGAAAAAAATGGCTTCTTAGTGTTGGCACTTTTATTAACCTCTGCAGACATCCATTATTTTAATTTCCCTCTTCAAGAAATAAGCACTTGCCCTGGCCTGGTGGTCCAGTTGGTTGGAGCGTGGTCCTGTACACCACGTTGTGGGTTGAATTCCCAGTCAGGGCACATACCTGGGCTGCAGGTTTGATTTCTGGTCAGGGCATGTGCAGGAGGCCACTAGTCAATGTTTCTCACATCTCTGTCTCTCTCTCTTCCCCTCTCTCTAAAAATCAATAAAAACATCCTCAGGTGAGGATATTTAAAAAATAATTAAGCACTTGATTATTTTAGGTATGGCTTTCTTAACAACTATAACTACTCTGAATTTTTAAGATTTTGGAAAGGCTTTATGGTATATGTACCATATATTATATAATATCCCAGGAGGTTTGGGAAGGACCCCAGATTCAAATACATTGATGTGGCTGCTTTCAATGTGTGACTATCCTCACTTAGAGGGATGGTGCAGACTATTAGTAACCTAATGTTAGCCCAGATCAGAGCTTGCCACAAAATGAGTTTATTCTAAACTTTGGAGGGGAAACTTAGAATTTTTAGATCATTTTGAATGTTGGCATTGCAGATAGGGATCACAGACCTATACTTCTGTTTCTCTTTTGCTTAGCAGGACATAGAGTTAGAGAGGTGCATTGATTTGCCAACAGGAGCACAGCTTGTATCAGACCGAACTAGATTTAAGATCTAGGAATGACTGTCAGGTCACATGCCAGTGAGCTCTTAATTGTTACCCTAGTTTATCTTTCTAGTTTCGTGTTTTAAAAAATGTATGTCCCATGTCTGAATATGATGAATGAAGAGCTAGTATGAAAACAAGGCAGCATAGGAAAGAAGAAAGTAATTTCCTTTCTTTGGAACAGGCATTTGGATATTTACCTTTGCTCATGAAACTAATTCTAAATGTATGACATATTTTTTGCCTTTGTAAGTCTAAGTACACAGCAAAGCCCAACAGAGATAGACTCACTGATTCTGTCTCCTACGGTGTCCCCGTGACGTCCTCGGTTACAGTTGTCCTCCAAGTGTGCTGACCGTACGTGTGTGCATCCCTCATTTGGCTTGTGACTTCCAAGGCAGCAAGATTGTGTCTCGATCATTTTTTCCTCTCTCTGTGTCATTGTATGGTGCTCAATAATTCATTTGAGTAGATGTTTTAAATATAATTGAGTAGAAAGTTACTTCATCTGGGTGAGGATAACCCTCATATTTCCACGGGTGGGGGGGCCAGCACCTGTTGGAAAAGGTTCTTGAAGAATTTATACACATTTGTCTTCGATGTGACAATATGGAGATGGTTTGTAGCAAAACAGAAGCAGTAGGATTTCTTCCTCCAATAAAATAGCTTCCTTCAGTGAAGTAGTAAAATAAATTTTACATACATTTTACATACATACTTGCTGTGAGGGGGGTTTGGGAGACAAGTGATCACTGCCAATCAAATACTGCTAAGTTTTATTTTTGCCTCTGCCCCTGCCTGCCTCTCAATTTTAAAAATAAATACTCTGTCGATTAGAGAGCTGTTGGTAACCTAGTTCTTTGTATCCTGACACCCTGGGAGTTTCTCATTCTTATGACTCTGTTCTGCCTCAACTTGCAGATAAACTTAATTTAGTTTTAAATGAAATCTCTAATTTTTCATTATGCATGATACAAGCTTAGTACCTCTCAAAAAACATTCCTACTCACATTGTTAAGTTTAGCTGGAAGTTATAACATTCAAGGACGCTTCCAAACAGCTGTCATTTTTTTTTTTTTTTGCCATGGCTTCGTCATTCAGTGACACAGTTTATGGCAATGCTTGGTTGTAAAATGTTCATGTCTTTCTATGTTTGTTGCAGCAACAGTCTTCCTGGAGTTTTGGAAAAGACGAAGAGCAGTAATTGCTTATGACTGGGATTTGATAGACTGGGAAGAAGAGGAGGTTTGTATTGTTTACTTCAGAATTTTTAAAAAAGCAAATCACCAAGAAATACACAATCCCCTTGAGTTATCACTCCCTGCTCTGTGACAGAAGTCAGGTTTACTCATAAAGCATTTTCAGTATCTGTTTTCACAGAAAACTCCAAGCAGTATAAAACTACTAGCAGATTTTTTTTTTTTAAAAAAAGACATTGATTGCTTAGTGGAATGAAATCCATAGCTAAGTAAATCATTTTACTTTTATGTAGAAGCATCCAAAAGATTGGCTGTGAGATTTGTTTAGTTTTCTTAAGTATCATCCATTTCTTTACCTTAGCAGAAGGAGGGTACTAGTTTTACAACCCTGGGCACATGGAAGTAAAACTCGTAAGAGAACTGCTCCCAGGAAATGTGTCGGGAGCTCTGCAGGACCCCGGTCAGTGCCCAGATGTGCACAGATCCCGAAGTATCACCTCAAGTGGGAAATGCTGGAGGAACTACTGCTCACACAGCCTCCTTGATGGATGTGGCTAAATGCAGGGCCAGCTCTAGAAGAAGCTGTCAAGGAGAAGTCACCTCCATCCTTCAGACTCCACCGGCGAACACATTTCCCAGTTCCATCACTCTCCTGTTCTAGGCCAGGGCTCTGGGCCCTCTCCTAACCTGGCTCTGGTCTGGGTACTCTCTTCTTGCCCTAGTCCCGTCAGAAGTCTCTCAAGTGCTCATGCTCGTCTTGGTCACCGCACAGGGACCCTACTTCCCTTTTGTCAGTCATTCTAGGCTGAAACTCTTTTTTCCTTCCTCTCGTTCATTGTGTCTTACCTCCCAAGTCCCATTTCCTAAGAGCCTTGCTGGGCTAGTAAATCAGATAAACTAATCATATATAATGTGGTGATGGGTATTAATGGGTATTTTCCCTTCATGCAGGTATATTTTTATAGATTGAAAAGAATATTCTAGAAACAATGAGAATTTTAGCCCTGTGGTCGGTTTAGTGGGGGAGATAATTTTGAGAGGTATTTTTGTTGGTCTTTTCTTCAAATCACACCTCATGACTGGCTGCCTTTCCTCCTCATGCCCATGCACACAGATCGGGCAGTTTTAGACCGGGCAGTAATACTGGGATCTTCGCAGTCCCTGTTCCTTTGATAAGGCCTCTATCATGCTTTGGGGAGCATTCCCCAGACAAGGATTCCTGGGTTTGAAGCCACTGCCCAGGTGACTGGTGTCTACGGGCAGCGTCCAGGCTGTGTTTGGGACTTCCTCCTGGGGGAAGCTGCCCTGCTCTTTGTCACGTGTGTTCACGTCAGCGACTTTCAAATGGGATGGAAAATGCTCTTCCCTGAGAATTTGAGTCACCACTAAGCAATTACGTCATCCGAGACTAATTATTTCACCTTTGAACTTCTTTTCATTTCTAAAGAGAACAGGTATTTCTAAATTGTCGTCTTTCAGCTATATAGTGTGGCATTATTGCAGTAACCTTGACACAAGCAGTCTAAAGGTGGCTGTTGGCACTTCTGGCGGGGGGTCTAAGATGTGGGTACCATTAGGATAAACACCGCTTTTAAATGTTTACAAGGGCGCCCCTTGGAGCCCTCTGTCCCCCAGCCCCACGAAAGAGTTTGAACTGTCCTTTCACTCAGTATACGCTGGTGCAGGAGGCGGCCTCGGTAGCCCTGGGAGGCTCCAGTTCTCCGTCTGAGAGTCATTGCAGAAATGCCCAGATGTGCTGCATGCCTCCTCCAGGGCAACCCAGGGTGTTAGTGTGCCGGGGCTGCTGTAACGAAGTACCACTGTCTGGGTGGCTTAAACAACCGAAATGTGTTGTCTCACGGTTCTGGAGGCTGGAAGTCTGAGATCAAGGTATTGACAGAGTTGGTTTCTTCTGGCTGTGAGGGAAGGATCTGTTCCAGGCCCCTCCCCTTGGCTTGTAGATGCCCATCTACTCCTGGGGCCTTTTCACTGTCTTCTCTTTGTGTCTCTGTCTAAATTTCCTCTTCTTATAAGAACACTAGTCATGTGGGTTCAGGATCTCCCCTAATGACCTTTTTGTAATTGAATTACCTCTGCCAAGGCCCTGTCTCCAAATACAATCACATTCTGGTGTATTGGGCATCAGGACTTCAGTATAAAAATTCATGTGGGGGACACAATTCAGCCCATGAGACCCAGGAAGACAGGCCTGGCTCCGTGATTGGCCTCAGTTCCTTGATGATTAACTCGGCAACTCTTGATGACACAGCCCGATAAATTAAAAGTTTCCCAAAGAAGCAGAAGATTCTAGATCTGTTTTATTTAAATGCTCAAGCGTGACTGCCTAAAATAAAGGGAAGGAGGCAGAAGCCGTTTCTAACTGTGTCCTCCCCTGACGTTCCCCATTAGCAGCCCCCCAGTGAAGCCCAGTGTTGGGCTTACCCTGCAGCCAGAGCCTGGCTGTGCCTCCTGCCCTACAGGCTGTGGCCGTTCTTCATGATCTTTTTTCTGTCTGCTGCTGCTTTCTTCCCTGTCTGCCAGGACCTTCATCCGGGTCTTGAGCGTTTCTGCCTAGATTAACACAGTCTCCACTTCTCCAGCATTTCTGCTCATTTTCTCTCCTGTTCCAAGACACTCAAATAGTGTCAAATACATGCACACTTAATTAACCAGAACCACTTCAGCATACCCTCCGGCTGATTACCTTTTCGTAATCCAGTAATTGCTTTTTGCTCAGAAGATTTTCACATTGGATGGGCCCCCAATAATTAAAATAAAATCTCAGCTTGATTTAGAGTTAAAGAAGCTTTGATTTTACCTGGATTTGAAAGGTATTTACTTTGTTTTCAGTGCCACTTAAGAACATTTAAAATTAGTGGTTACCGTGAATGACTCCTATATGAGCTTGTTGAAAAAAAAATAGAGACGTTATGTTTTCAGCTGCCTAAATAAAAAACAAAATAGAAAAAAAAGATTGAAGAATACTAAGAATTATATTGTCATTATAACTCACAAAATGAATTCTAAACATTTTGCTGTTCAGATTTGTCCTTATGTTCATATCATTTCCTGGTAAGGAAAGTAAAATATTATTAGTTGTTTCAAAGTATTGGAGAGAGGACAGGTGGTCCAATTTCTCATTCTCAGTTTCTTTCTTCAAGCACAGTTTAATAACAGGCATTTAACTACTAGTCTAAATTACTTTGCCTTGATGATAATGAGTCCAGATCATCTTTCTTTAGATTTTTCTTCAAGTGGCCAATTTCCAAACATCTATACCTGGGCCCACCTCATTGGTTGACTGGATAATGTGGCAGCCATTGACTCAGTTTTCCTGGGAGGTCGATGATTTATCTTATTGTGCGTGTTCCTGTTCAGAGCATAAAAAATATGCCTGCTTGTTTTTTAGGAAGAAATACGGCCCCAGTTCGAAGCCAAGTATTCCAAGAAAGAGCGGATGAATCCCATTTCGGGAAAGCCAGAACCATATCAAGCATTTGCAGATAAATGCAGCCGACTGATCGTTTCTGCATCAGGAATATTTTTTATGGTTAGAAACATTTTTACAAAACTCTTTGAATTGCTTTATAAAGTACTAACTTGGAGCATGGTAGCAACAATAATCATGTCAGGCATTTGCAGTTTCACTAAAGATTTTTTTTCATGTTCTGTTCTGTGATTCTCACAACTCTGTAAGCTAATATAGGGACATTGTCCCTGTATTAGAGATGGAGCAACTGAGACTCTAAAAGGTTAAAGCCTTGCCCAGGCAGCCACTAAATAGCCAGTGAACTGCCAAGAGCTCAGATGCTCTCCTTTAATCCGGTATTCTTTCCATTTATCTATGCAATGGTGAAATCAACTAAAAACATGAGACAGGACCAGCAGCAGTGTTTTCCAAACATTTTTTTACCATGTCCATGTCAAAAAGACATTCCTTGTCATGACCCGGCATATGCTTTGCAAATAGATATATAAACCTAAATAGATTAACTGAAAAATGCTCTCCCTTACAATATGTAATAAACTGCACTTTTATGCTTTATTATAGCCTTTTTTATTTTTTTAAAGATTTTTATTTATTTATTTTTAGAGAGGGGAAGGGAGGGAGGAAGAGAAGAAGGGAAACATTAATGTGTGGTTGCCTCTCACATGGCCCCCACTGGGGACCTGGCCTGCAACCCAGGTATGTGCCCTGACTGGGAGTCAAACCTGCGACCCTTTGGTTTGCAGGCCTGCGCTCAATCCACTGAGCTATACCAGCCAGGCTATAGTCTTTTTTAATATTTAATATAGTCTGATGTTTTTCTGTTTCATTATAATTTTTTTTATAACCACTTAAAATTTATTTCCAGACTCACTAATGGTTATATCAGTTTGAAAAATACTAATTTGAAGCTGGTGTGTTAGCTTTTCCTAAAAAGAAGTCATTTGGTGATGAACTTGGACCCTTAATTACCGAACAAAACACATGCAAATTTTTCAGAAATGTTACTTTAGAGCTACAAGGAATAGTTAGGATTCTCTTTCGTCTTTTCAAATGGCAAGTGTGCACATATATGTACCTCCTAGGTCAGTAGAGTGGGAAGAACAAGTCTATAGCAGATCCAGACAACCCACCCCCTTTAGCCAGAAAGAAACTGGGGAGGTAAAAGGGTAGGCTGCGAGCCCAAGGGTCCCTCCACTCAGATCCATGTGTGGAGCCGCGCCCTCCTACAGAGACCGTCTGTTAGCAGTTGTGTCATGTGGTGCCTTCTCTAAGTACATGCAAAGTTACTGTCCTGGATTTTGTTTCTCACAAGAAGACTTACAGATGAGGAACCTGGAACTTAGGAGACTGAAGCCACGGAGAGGGCAGGCTATTTGTCCAAGGTCACACTGTCAGGTGGGAGCTGAGCCAGGACGCAGGCCTGACTTCCAAGTCAGCAAGCTGCCCATTCTATCACATTGTCACCCTGTCTGAAATCCATCGTGGATTTCACCTAGCTCCCCATCAATTTAATCCTAGCTCCAGGATTAAGACGCGGGCAGTTTTCCATTCCTTTGTTGATGGTTATTATTATATAATAATAACTTAGCCAGTTCCAGTGAGGGTTCGGGCTCAAGGTTTTAGAGCATCACTCATAGTAAGCCAGAAATAGAGTTTGTGTAAAACAGAGGCATGCTTCTATGAAGAAAGAAATCTCTAAGTCAGCAAAGGCCTTCTGAAGGCCCAGCTCTAAGGTCTTATGTTTGATAACTAAGTAGGCTAAGGTCTCTACTCTGACATATTAAGAGAGTCATGTAATGAAAGGCACAAAACTTTCTGGAGTCTTAGATTCTCGTTATTTGTTAGAGCTAGAATGCAGGCTGTATTCTTCTCCAAAACTATGAAGTCTGCAGAGAAAGATGCCTCAGTTCAGTCTGTGTTTATATCTGATTAATAAGAGATTGTACACTTGTCACATAGTTGGCTTATTTGGCAACCAGTAGCAGAACACCTGCGGTGATGCTAACGGGCTGCAGAGACCATGTGACACACAGACACCATCCCTGCCCTGATGGAGAGACTGACCATGATCAAACTGACAAATTGTCACGCATTTTAAGGAGGACGCTGAAAGAAGAGTATAGATGCATATAACTAACAAAAAATTCCGGGGAGCCATGAAAAGCTTGAATTATGAAGTGCTTTTGTGCTGAGTGTGAAGGTTGGGTAATTGTGTACTAAGCTGCGAGTGTGTGTTTGGCAGGGGAATGGGCGCATCAGCATTTCAGGCAAAAGAAAGGGTCTTGAAGATCGAGGGTGCTCAGCCCATTGGAAACAGTGAGGGAAGGTCTGGAGTCCCCTGAGCTGAGGGAAAAATGGTCCTCAGTGAGGCTGGAAAGAGCCTTGCAGGTCATCATAAGGGCTTTGCTTTTATCCTGAGTGAAAGGAAAGCAGTAAAGAGTTCTAAACAGAAGAGTGACATTGTAAGGTTTCCACGATAAGTATTTGTTCATCCGCTCAGTCTAACATTCTGCTTAATGAAATGTTACCCCACAGCTTACAGAACTTATTAACTTTCAACACTATAGTTTTTCTCTTTGAATAAGAAAATACAAACATGCATTTTCCCTTTTCCTTTTTTTCTTTTTTGCTCAATCCCTCCACTCCCCGCACCCAGCCCCCAACACCCCCACCTACAGCTGTCAGCCTGCTCTCTATCTGTGAGTCTGTCTCTATTTTGCTTGTTGTTCATTAGCTTCTGCACATGAGTCAATCACATGGTAGTTGTCTTTCTCTGACTTATTTCACTTACACACAGACGAGAGAAAGTATTAACCACAATGGAAACTATGCATTGTATTGTGCCTTCCTGAGTGAGGACCACAGTTACTTTATTTTCTTTGGTCATCAGAGGGTTTTCCAGGTGGCGGAACATTCCGGCAACATACAGCACAGTGCTCACTGGGTCTCCTCCATCTTCCTGCCAGATCTGCGTGGTGATCGCTGCCGTGTTTGGGATCGTCATTTACCGGGTCGTGACCGTCAGCACTTTTGCTGCCTTCAAGTGGGCGTTAATTAGGAATAACTCTCAGGTCGCAACCACAGGGACCGCCGTGTGCATCAACTTCTGCATCATCATGCTGCTGAATGTGGTGAGTGAGCTGCCCGGGAACTAGCCAAGTGGATCCAATTGCGGGCTGCAGGTGGTAGCTGCTTCTGTTGCTAACGGCACCTGGCCTCAGAGTCAAGCAGCAAAGTCCTGGCATGAGACTCCCTCCAGTCTGGGGATTTTGAAGGCTTGAGCCGAATCTAGTGTTCGATTTGTAGGCAAGGCACTCGCCCTCTCTGAACTTTAGTTTTCTTATTTATCCAATAAGACAACACTGAATACTTCTTGGGGAAATTTAGTAAAATAAGTTCATTTTAAAAGCCCAGCTCAGAATCTCTAACATAGCCTAACACTATCGATTCCCCTTTTCTTTGGATTCTAAATGACGCGAAGGTTGTCAGTATCCCCAGCATTCCTTGAGAGGACCCTGCAAGGAACATTTCAGGGTGGTACGTGTTGCTTGTATAGATTTCAGGCATTTTTCCAAATGTATATGTCGGTCCGGATGTCTCCATCGACCTCACACTCATATGTCCACTGCCTACTCAACCATCCTCACCTAACACGTTCAAAGCCAGACTCCCCCTGTTCCCTCCAGAATCTGCTCCTCCTGCAGCCTCCCCCATTGTAGTTGCTCGGGCCAAAAACTGTGGCGCTATCCTTGCCTCTGTTGTTTCCCCCACCAGCAAAACGTTTCCAGAATTTGATCACTTTTCACACATTCCCGACTCCTACATGGGTTACAGCTATGCCCTCCTCACGGGCCTCCTGGCTCCCACGTTTGTTGTCTTCCATCTGCTCTCATCACGGAAGACAAAGTGAACTTCTTATCTAGATGGCAGCTCATGTCACTCCTCTGTTCACAATGCCCGGTGGCTCCTTTCTTACTGAGAATAGAAGTTGATGTCTTCACGCGGCCTCCAGGGCTCTCTGCCACCTGGTCTCAGTGGCTTCTCTCTCTCTGGCTCCTCCCTGTTCATCGGCTTCTCCTGCTCCTTGCTGGCCTTCCCTTGGTTCCTTGGATGTGCCAACAACATTCTCAACCTAGGACTTTTTACTTGCTCTTCTTTCTGCCTGGAACATTCTTCCCTTGCATAGGTCTGCATAGCAACTGGTCCCTTGGCTCCTTCGGGTCTTTGTTCAAAGGTGAATTTCTAATGGCTTCCCTGGTCACTCAATTTAAAATTGCAACTCAGTCCCACCATCTGACAACTTTCTATCTTTCTGCCTGCTTTATTTTTCTCTATAACATTTATCACCATCCCATATGCTGTTTTTTTATACGTATTTTATCTGTCTTCTCCATCACAATGTAGGCCCATGAAGGCAGACAGTTTTGTCTGTTTTTATTACTATTGGTTTTTACCACGGTCTGGTACAGGGCCTGGCACATAGTAGGCACTCAGTAAATTGCTATTATTTCCAGAACAAAAGGTAATGGCTGATGTTGTTAGCCTTGAGATCAACCTATACCTAAAGATGCTGACATTAGAGGTTCATAGTAGGTCGTGCATGAGACAATGCATGTGGAGGGCCAAGCACGGTGTTAAGCCCAGAGGAGTTCGGGTCATTGTCGCTCCCTTCACCCTCATTCCTATTGCATCTTAAATCTGGGCCATGACAAATGGTCTCATTATTAGAACAGGGCTTTCTAAAGGCCAAGTAATTTAGTGCTGTTATCAGCACAGTTTTATCTATTCAGGCTGTCATTTCTAGCTCTTTAAACAATCTTAAATTCTATAACCAATGAAGTCTGAGTGATTCCTAAGAGCATTTAACCTACAGTAATGAAGTTTATTTATGATTCTTCGGTGAACTAGTAATCACTGAGCTAATGAAATATAGGTAGTTTATTATTATTAAAATACATAGGAATTTATTATTTTAGAAAAAATTTCAAAATCCCGACGTTACAAAAATGAGAGATGAGCAGATGCTGATCATTTTGACATGATGGCTGGGTAACTCACTGCTAGTCAGGTGGAGATTGAAAGTGGACGCCTGGCAGCCCCCCTGCATGGCTCCTCGGGTCTCAAAGGTGATGGTGGGATGCACCTCAGGAAGGTGAGTGATTCATGGGGACATTAACCAAAGAGCCAAAGCAGTGAGAAATTCTGCGGCCAGGTAGGATGCACTCAATTACACCTTACTGTATTTTTATCATCTTTTTTCTGTAGTGTCTGATTAAAACGTAATTTATACACCTTAAGAAATCTCTGTCTACATGCAGTGAGTCTATAAATACACATTTGCTCATTTATTTGAGCAGGTGCCAATGCTGTCAGAGTAACACTTCATTTACCTGGAAATCGCTTATCCCAGCAGGTTGTCCTTTATGAGACACAGTCAAGAAAATGGGAGCTTATGGAGTTGAAAATGTGTGCCATTATGGACATTACAAAGCACCTACTATGGCTGGGTGCTAGACTAGAAGGCATTTTATGTTTTCTCTAACAAAGGGTGTCAGAGTCACCAAAATGGATGATGCAGGGCCCACACACTTAAGCTAATATTTTTTATTCCTGTGATTGCCCTTTGAGTGTATTTTCATGTATTTTAGATACAGTGTGAATATATGTGTCCTGATTTCTCAGCCAACATCAAATTAGAACAACAGAGGGTTACCAAGGCAAGAACATTGACAAGGACAGGAAATGACAAGCCATAGAAAGGAAAGAAAATAAAAAGTGTTAGTAGGACCTCTCAAAGCAGTGTCATCCAGGGTCCTTTTGGGCGGGAACATGTTGCCTCACCCCCGCACCCATCTCTGATTGTTACAGAACAGAACAGGGCTTTTCCCCCGCAAGGACAGTATACTAATACCGTCCAGACCACCTACTGGGCTCAATTGTCCACCGCCAGAGGAAAGATGTCTCTCAATGACAGAGATCAGTGAAAAGGAAAGGAACTTATTATTTGTTTAAAATACAAACTAAAGTTCTCCACAAATGCACACAGTCCTCCCGGCACCCTCCACATGGCAAAAGAGAGCACTTCCAAAGCCTCGTGGTCCTGACTCTCACCCAAGCTGCGTGGTCCTCTCCTTGCACTGGCTTTGGGGGTCCCCACTCTGGCCAAAAGTGCATGGTTCTCTCTTCTTCCTCCAGAACTGCAAAGGGGTCTGCACTCTCGCTAAGCCTCGTGGTTCCCCCCTTTGCAAAGCTGTGAGGAGGACTGCATTCTGCCAAGACCGAGTGGTTCTCCCTTCGATGGCTGCCTCATCTGGGTTTTTATCCCACGCCAGTCTTCCTCTGCAGCCCCATTTCTGACTCCTCCCACAATCGGCTACACTTGCCAGGACTCCCATATCCTTCTAAGCTTTACTGGGCTGCCATCGTGAGTCTGGACAGGTGTGGCCCCATGGTGTGGAGCCAATCATCTCCAAGCTCTCACGCAGGTGCTGTAACCAGGGGGAGTTACCTCCTAGTTATGTCTTGGGTGGAAGTCACTCCCTTCTCCCTGGCTCAGAGTGTGCCCACAGCTATTTAACATATCTATGAAACCAGTTAAAGGTTATAGATATGTTAAGTGACCATGCCTGAGGTTAGCTGCAAAGTTGTTGCTATACAAAACAGCTCTCAATGGCCCTGCTCCCTTTGTCCCTTCCCCCAACTCACACCTGTGGTGGGGAAGGAGTGAGGACATCTTAATATTTCCTGGACACCTTGAGTTCTGGACCCCACTCAAAATCCCTTTTTGGGGTCCCCTCTTGGCTGCACCCTGTTACATGATGACATCCCCATCCCAGCTCCATGTTTACAGTCCTGCCTTAGGCCCTGAGACTTTGCAGGTTCCATTATGAAGGCAACCAAGTGTGTAATACAGTTTGAGAGATTTTCATCAGAGTGTTCTTAAAAAACTAAGTCCTTAAAGGAAGCAAATATTGCATAAAGGACAGATGACAGACTAATGACTGTAATGTAGTTTTGACCAGTTCAGAACTAAACTGCTGACTTCTGAAATTAAGATATTTTCATGGCCCAATAATACAGATTTTTATAGTTATATAAATTGCTTTCAACTACTTAACATTTTGGCCATACTGGTTTTGGAAAAAAAATCATTAATCATGAATACTTTTTCATTAATTGAATATAAAAACCTTAAGAGCTAAATTGTTTTTTAACTTACGTTAATTAAAGCCTATAATTCTTAAATAATATAACTGTTATAGATCACATACCTGTTTTTGACATTTTGCTCGAGTTGTCCAGTCATAACTGAAGGGGTAGACCTATAAAGAATAGCTATTTTAATTTTTTAAAGTTTTTAAAAGATTTTATTTATTATTTATTTTTAGACAGAGGGGAAGGGAGGGAAAAAGCGAGGGAAACATCAATATGCGGTTGCCTCTCACCCACCCTTACTGGGGACCTAGTCCGAAGCCCAGGCATGTGCCCTGACTGGAAGTCAAACCGGCAACCCTTTGGTTTGCAGGCCGGCACTCAATCCACTGAACCACACCAGCCAGAACCAAGAATGCCTATTTTTTAGATTTGATGACATGTGTTTACTCTTACTTAGTGTGTACTTTAAAAATAAAATTCATATTATTTTACAGAAATATTCTGGATGCTAACAAAAATATTATGCCCCTTAATGACTGGTTAAGAGGCACTCACTAGTTTTCAGTGTATTCTCTTAAAAAAATACAGACTTCAAAGGTGGAGTGAATAGCATGGATTTTCTTGCTGTTTCAATTCCATTTGGATTCACTGGTAATTAAAGAACACCTCAGTATGGTGGCTGCAAACAAAGGATGCCAACAGAGGCTGTATCCCAGGAGGAGCCTAAAATTTATTACCATTCTTCTCATTCAGCCATGCCCATGTGAACCAGGTATTTCATTATGCTGTGAGCAGTGAAAACCACAATGCTTTGCTCCAAAAAGAAGTAAACCAGCAAATATGGCTTGTGTCAGAACAAGCCCACATATATTGATCAACTGGGTAAGATCAAATTAGAAGTATTCACAGCTTCTTTGGAAACATACTTAAGATCAGAAAGCTTCCCATCAGGTCCAGATTCTAACGCTCTCAAAGTGTTAAAAGTGACAATCAGTTTTGACACGTAGCTTTTCCACTGCTCTTACTGGGGCGAATCATCCCTGGTTTCTACCTCAACTGCCTAAGAGAAGTCAGACCTGTTCCGGAAACCCCTCCGCTGAAGACGCACCGTCGACCACCAGTCTCTGTGTGCGTGCCCTTCCCGCTGCGTCCCACTCAAAGCCTCGCTGTCCATCTCCTTGTAGCTTCCACGTATCTATCAAGTGTTCATAGGCCCCCACTTTGTTCCCATACACTTATTTTTCAAAAGCTTATTATTAATCGTATTTTAATTCTTGTGCTATTGTGTTTTTAAATTTTATTTTTTCAGTGTCCAAATCAAAATAACGTTGGCCTGTCACCAGCCCCCAAGACATTTGGGACAAGTGTGTAAAGTGAGACACTTTGACAAATGTATGCCAGCCTGAAAGATACAAAAGATAAACTTGAGTAATCAATAGCCGTATTTTTGAGAAACTGCGTCTCACCAGTCAACCCTAATATTCCTTGATAATTAAATAAATAAATAATTTTAAAGATAGAGTATACTTGGAATAGTAAAAATATATTTGGTTAAAACATCTGTCTCAATTTATTATTTACCAGTATTTTATTTTTCAGATAAAACTGAAATATATGACAGATCTATACCACAGGATTTCTGATCGAAAATTACAGCAATCTCTTTGAACACTGGACTCCGAAGTCTGAGATTGCTAACAGTAAAATTTGATACGATGGTCATTTTAATTATATATCACCATAGCAAACCCTAGTCATTGCTGAAAGTTTAGTCATATACTCTGCACATCTTACCTGTTTCTGAAGTTATCAGAAATCTCGGATAAAGAATTCAAAAGTTAGGAAGTGCCTTAAGATCAAGGAGTCCGATGCCCACCCACGTATAAGGGAGACGGCGATCTGGGGCAGCGGGGAGAGTGCGCCCGAGCCCCCCAGCCTGCTGGCTGGTAGGGTTACAGCGGCAACCCGGGAGTTGTAACCCGTGCACTTTCTCTGCCGTAGTCTAAATGTGGTCTTAATTTTCATGTTGTTCAAATCCATTTGACTAGTTTTTTCTTCATTTTTATTTATCATCTTTCGTTTTAGAGAAAGCACTTGTTCTTTTTCTCAATTTATATCCTCTCTGGGGAATCGCCTGCAGCTGCGTTGGGCATGACCCATGCCTCCTGCACTTGTGTGCACACATGCACACGCTCCTCTTCCCCCGCTCCCCTCTGAGGACCCTCCCTGTACCTGATAGCTAGGTGGATAAGGGTGCACTCAGTGCACGAACAGAAAACCAGAGGGCCATAAGCGTGGGAGTTCCCAGTGATGGGTGGTCACTTTGGAATTCATGAATGCCATAATCTAGACAATCCAGCAGCCCATAAACTGTAGGGCTACAGAATCTTATCATCAAAATCAGTCTTTGCGACTGTACCCTGAGCATGCCGAGGCCCCAGCGTTGTGACTTGCCCAGCCTCGCTTGGCAAGCTGGTGAGTAGTGGCAGCCAGCCCTGTCAGCACAGAATTACTCACTCCAGAGGAGGAGGTTTTCAGAGTAGTGAAGCGGGACCTTGTAGCTTTCCGTCTTGCCCCGAAAGATCACAGTTGTTCACATTATTTTTATTGTTTGCTCAATGGATAGATATGAAATTACTTTCACTTGTGACTTGATTACCTATCTCCTTTATAATTACAGATTTTAGAACGTCTACAGTTCATTCGTTAAATGTATGAAATTTGTTTTACAGCTCTATGAAAGAGTTGCACTTTTTCTGACCAATTTAGGTAAGTGAAGCCCTTTTTATTTCATGGTACAGTATTGTGGTCTGAAAGGTATCTTTTCGAAGATTCGTTTTTGAAACACTGCTGGAAAGAAATATCCCCTTTGTCTTGAATTGCATACAGCAATTTCTTTGCCTTCAACAGGACATTTTAAATATGCCTAATCATTAGGGGAATTTTTTCTAGCTAAAGATTTAAAACCTGTCACAAACTTGATCTATCAAGAGCTAAGGTAAAGTAGGTTTTCTTCTCATGCACAAAAAAGTAAAGTATGGCAGAAGTACATGTGTATAAAGTGCCCAGAATCATTTGGAAAAGTGTTCATTTGCTACTGCCCACATTTTTTATTTAATTAAAAATGTATCCAGTTTTCATGGTATATTAAATCACGGCAGAGTTCTTTGCTTGGAAGACGGCAGGCCCTCTACCAGGAATGTAGGCAGGCTACCCATCACTTCCTTTGTGAAAATAGCGTGCACCTGGGCAAGTCATCCCCAAGAACATTTCTCTCTCTCCGCAGAGCACTAGAACAGTCT
>PVKM010020672.1:0-23215 GCA_004027735.1 Carollia perspicillata
TAGGAGTTAGCGGAACGCAGGTTGGCGTATCTTTTTTGTAGTCATGTCGGCCTCGGTCATGTCGGTCGTCTCGCGGTTCTTAGAAGAGTACTTGAGCACCACTCCTCAGCGTCTGAAGTTGCTGGACGCGTACCTCCTGTATATACTGCTGACCGGGGCGCTGCAGTTCGGTTATTGTCTCCTCGTGGGGACCTTCCCCTTCAACTCTTTCCTCTCGGGCTTCATCTCTTGTGTGGGGAGCTTCATCCTAGCGGGTAATGATTCTATAAGTAATCGCAGTAATAATGTGTTACTTTGGTGCGCTGCTTTTATCCTCACAGTATTCTTTATATCAGATCACCCCCTCGTGAAGTTATGAGAGGAGCCTGCATTGACCTCTTTTTGTGAATGGGGACATTGAGGCCCCGAAAGTTTGTCACATACCAAATACCAAACCACCGCCTAGAAGCTGGAATTAAATCTTTAAAGAAACTGCCTTAATGTTGCTGTTCAACCTGGAGATCCACTTCACTCCATATTGACCCAGGGAAAATGCCAATTCCAACTTTTCACTTGAACACCCTTTGGAAGTTGGTAGACTTTTAATTAAAATGGAGAACCTAACTCAGAAGCATCTCTTTCACCTTGGCCCAATCATTACTAACCTCTGGTGAAACGTTCCATTGAACAGTGTAAGAAATATAAATATGAGATCTTTGCTTGCTGAATCATCCGTTGCTTGACTGGCTTTTAGCTGTTCTTATATCTTGTGGATGAAGATGTTATTTCATTATCCTGAACAAAGTTTTTATTCACATAGTTCTGTTTTAGCTTTATCATTCTTTCTGATTCCCCAGCGTTTTAATCACTGGAAACTACCATATTTAATGAGAGCCGACTGTCTCCATAAATTTTTGCCAAAAAATCTGACCTTTCTTGCTCAACAGGGATTCGATGAATACTGAGTCAGTTGAGTCAGGGAGTGTTAGCCAGTCCATTTTGTATTTTATAGGTGGGCACTATGTGGATCTTGCCAGTCACTGGTATAGCCTGTTCTATGAGTTTAAAAACATGCCAGGATTCATGTTTGTTTTTTTTTTTTTCAGTGTGACCGTTGTCATTCAGGCTATCAATTCTATTTTGAATCTAATCACATTCCACCAAAAGCTGTGGGGATACGTATAGGATGCTGCCAAGAGAGGGGCCCCAAAGAGGGATTTGGAATGGGGTCCAGGACTCAAGGTGTTCAGGAAATATTAGAAAGATATATAGGATGTCTTCACCCCTTCCCCCCACAGGTGTGAGTTGGGGGAAGGGACACATGCAGCAGGAACATGCAGAGCTCTTTTGTACAGCAACAGCTTTGCAGTTAACCTCTGGCATGGTCATTTAACATATCTATAACCTTTAACTGGTTTCAGAGATATGTTAAATAGCTGTGGCTATTCTTTGAGCCAGGGGGATGGAAGGGACTTCCACCCAAGATGTAACTGGGGGCCAGCTCCCCCTGGTTACTGCCTGTGTGAGAGCTTAGAGAAGATTGGCTCCATGAGATGGGGCCGCACCTGCCCAGACTCACAATGGCAGTCCAGTAAACTTGGAATAATACACAAGCTCTGGCACGTGTAACTGATTGTAGGAGGAGTCGGAAATGGGGGTGCAGAGGAAGGTTGGTGGGAGGATTTAAAGGCAGACTTGGCAGCCATGCTGGGAGAGAACCACGTGGCTTTGGGGTGATCCCTTTTGCCACACAGCTTAGGAGGCAGGAGAGACTTTGCCTGGAAGAAAAGGGGTGAAAGGACTCTTGCTGGTGGGCCATGAGAAGGTGCCACATGGCTTTGGATTAATTGGAGATCCTGGTGGTGACACAGCTGATGGTGCCAGGAGCCAGAATCATGGACTTCTACTTTTTTTCTTGAGATACAGTACCCCAGATTAGGGCAGGGGGAGAAGGAAGGACCGTGTGCGGCTGTGGGTGTCCTAAAGGACTTTAATATTTTAATGAAGACATTAGGTCACTACTTTAAGTTTGTATAGCTTTAAACAAACATTTCCTTCTCACAAATCTTTGGCTTTGAGAGACGTCTTTCCTTTGGTGGTGGGCATAGCGAACCTAGTGGGGGGTCCTTTTGGAAATAGTATATTGTACCCCTCCCCCCTTGGCCCTGGTCTGTAACAGATACATTGAGTATGTGTTTCCTGTCTAACACTAGTTTATAGTCTGGTTGGGACACAGACAAAATATAGCTGTAAAATGGTCTGGAGACTTCATTTACAGTGGAGACTTCATTACAGCTTTAAATTATGGATCTATTGAATGCTCTGTATGCATTCAGATTGCTAGTTCAGACTCAGATACACTACCCTCTCTCTTTATCAGAACTTAAAATAAACCTAAGGACTTGATGACTTGTGAACTAGCCTGTTGATTGGATGGGCATTTCGTTATCTTTGAATTTTGACTTAGATGACCAAGAGCCTTTTCTCTGAGGCAGCATTTGGCCTTCAGGAGTTGATACGGTGCCATCGCCAGATGCACCAGACACCCTACCCTCTTTGCTAAAGGCTCTCCCTCCCCTTCCCCAATACTGTTGAGGCAGGAAATTTCTAGTAGCCAGACAGGAAAAGGAATCTTGAGAAGCAGGGCTCAAATCTGACTTTAAAAAAGGAGACATCTCCATACTGAGATCATCCTGACTTCATCAGCTTCTATGGTTAAAATGACACCTCAGGGCTATGTGGAAGTCTGTGGTTCACAGAAGAGTGGATGTGGACTAGAGTTGTAGGTTACTAGTGTGCTAAAACCAGAAGATTTTTTGAGCAGAAAACTTTTCCTTATGCCAAGTCCTGTTTTGGAGGCTGTTGTGGCTAAAGGAGTGTTGACAGATTCCCTTCCCTCTCTAATGAGAGAGAGGTTGATGGATCGAGGACGGTGCCCACAGTGGAGTCTGCTTGGGGGCATGGGGATTTCCGAAGCTGTTAGAGAACAGGTAACTGGGCCAGAAAAGGAAAGTACCTTTAGGAAAAGGTTTATGGCAATGACAATTCATAGCTACCACAGAAGGGTATCATTTACATTTCTTTAGACAGTATTGACCTTACTCCCTCTGTCATTTGTTAGCCCAGGAGACTAGTTTTAAGGGGAAATTTCTATTTGAAGTTTATCCTTTGTTCTGATTGTTGGGAAGGGAAGCCTTGTACCTATGTATGGTGCTGGAGATTCTAACTTCCCTGTGGTGTGTTTCCTGTTAGAAGAGAAGGGAGGAGGCCAGCTTGGTTGAGAAAGGAAATTGTAGGCGATGTTGATTGGTTGTACTGCATGCTAGAGCTTTGAGTGTGAGGTCAAGGAATTTGAATTTTATCCTGTAGGTAATAGGAAAGCATCCGAGGTTTTTTTTTTTTTTTTTTTTTTTTTTTAATTTGAGTAAGGGAGAGACTTTTCTTTCTTTTTTTAAAATCATTGTTCAATTACAGTTGTCCCCATTTCCCCCACCCCTGCCCTGTTACTCTCCCACTGCCCTACCCCCCTCCTCAAACATTCAGTCCTCCTTCCCTGTGGTCTTTTTCCCTGTGTCCTTTATACAAGGAGGACTTGACCCTTCCCTTTCTTTCCCTTGTTATCCTCTTCCCCCCTCCCCTCTGGTTACTGCCAGTTTGTTCTTTATTTCCACATCTCTGGTTCCATTTTGCTCATTTGTTTGTTTTGTAGATTAGGTTCCACTTATAGGTAAAATCATGTGGTATTTGTCTTTTACTGCCTAGCTGATTTCACTCAGCATAATGCTGTCCAGTTCCACCCATGCTGTCACAAAGGGTAGGAATTCTTTCTTTCTGCTGCATAGAATTCCATTGTGTAAATGTACCACAGTTTTTTGATCCATTCATTTATTGACAGGCACTTAGTCTGTTTCTAGCACTTGGCAATTGTAAATCATGCTGCTGTGAACATTGGGGTGCATAGGTTCTTTTGAATTGATGTTTTAGGATTCTTAGGGTATAATCCCAGCAGTGGAATTGCTGAGTCAAAAGGCAGTTCCATTTTTAGTATTTGGAGGAAATTCCATACTGTTTTCCATAGTGGTTGTACCAGTCTGCATTCCCACCAACAGTGTACTAGGGTCCCCTTTTCTTCACAACCTCACCAGCACTCGTTTGTTGATTTGTTTATGATGGTCATTCTGACTGGTGTGAAGTGATATCTCATTGTGGTTTTAATTTGCATCTCTCTGATGGCTAGTGATGCTGAGCATCCTTTCATATGTCTCTGGGCCCTCTGTATGTCCTCCTCGGAGAAATGTCTGTTCGGCGGGTCCTTTGCCCATTTTTAAATTGGATTTTTGTCTTTCTGGGATGGAGCTGTATGAGTTCTTTATATATTTTGGCATTCAAACCCTTGGAGGTATCATTGGCAAATATATTTTCCCATACAGTTGGTTCTGAGAAAGGGAGAGACTGAAAGTTGGTGTTAGCATATAGGATCCATTAGAGGGAAAAGTTCTTTAGTGTGGTTCCCTAATTTATTTTCGGCAGTCTATTTTCTTCCATTCCTTCTGGATGTGTTTATTTAGCATTTGCAAGTATTCTTTGAAATTTGATCAATACATTTTAAATCAGCATAGAATGCTACCACACTTTTTAAAAGACTGGTATTATTTGGGCCTGATGAAAATAATCTGTTTTCTATTCCCTTATGCCTTGGAGACTTACCCATTGTTTCAAGAAGGAGTCAGAAATTTTCAAGAAAATTGCCATTGAAAAAAAATTTTTTGATCAGTGTATAGTGTAGTAGGCATTGAAAGGAACTCAGAGGTAGAATATATTTTTCTTCACTACAGGTTTCAAACATCCTCAGCAGCTGACTGTTTATCTTGTGCCTAGATACCTCTAGAGGAGGACATCTGTCCCTTTTTCAGACTAACATTCCAGGTTGGCAGGCCTTCTGCTTTCCTTTTTTACCTAACTGAAATCCCTCTTTCTGGTCATTTAAAGTGCTGTGTAGGGAGGGGATAAATGGAAAACATTAAGATTGTCCTTAAAATAAGTCTGCTCTTGAAATAATCTTTAAAGTTATTTTACAACTTTGGTCTATTCTGTTCTCTAATCTATATGAGACAATTTTGGATTAAAAAATAGTTTTGTTTCCCCTAGTTTATGAATACAAAAGCAGTTTGATTTGAAAGGCAACGAGGCCTAATCCAGAATGTTTTCTGGGAGTGGTCTGGCTGTGTGAACTGGAGGCCAGCATTTTTAAAAAATTATCCATCAGCTTTATGGGCCTTTATATTACCTCTCATAACTGCTATACAAAAGATAGAAGTTTGCCAACCTTGTGCCTGAGAGTACTCTGGATCAGTTTCGGATCTGTTGCTACCTCCTTGCCCTCCTTAC
Organism: Carollia perspicillata; assembly: GCA_004027735.1. Taxonomy (NCBI): domain Eukaryota; kingdom Metazoa; phylum Chordata; class Mammalia; order Chiroptera; family Phyllostomidae; genus Carollia; species Carollia perspicillata. Next base: position 5,368 of record PVKM010020672.1, read on the forward strand.
GCTCAGCTGACAGGGGTCAGTTGACAGGGGCACGTGTTCGGACTGCTGTAAGCTTTCACACTGATCTCCCAGCCTTCAGTCCCTCTCCCACTGTGTTTGCAGGCTTGTTTTGACTTGCAAATCTGATTGTGTGGCTCTCAAAGAAAAATCACAATTTTTTTGCACAGTATATGGGTTCTGTCAGGAAGTGTTCCTGTTCATACCTCCGCTTCATCTCTTGCCTTTGCCTACTGAACTTTATCCTCCAGCATTACTGAGTTAACTTGTTATTCCCTGAACATCTCAAGCTATTCTACCTTTGCTTGACTGTCTGGAAAATTCCTTCACTTCTTAGACATCTCAGCTCAAGTGCTACTTCCCTTTGGAATCCTTCTCTGACTCACCCAGCATAGATGTCTTTTCTTCTATATTCGTATTTTGCTATGTGTGTGTGTGTGTGCGTGCACACGTGTGCGTGTGCGTGTGTGTGAGAGAGAATATTACATAGATAGATGGCACTTTGATACTGTTTTGTTGGCATGTCCATCTTCCCTCTGAAAGTGAGCCCCTCTTGAGGGTAGGTGCTGTCTTTTCATCTCTGCATCTTCAGTGCTTATCACTATATATGTTAAATTATGAGCATGCCTGTAGTAATTTAAGAAACACTGAGTAATTACGTGCCAGGTTCTCTGCCAAGAAACTGAGGATTCAACTGAGAAACACAGCTGGTGTGTGTATATATATATATATACATACCCACACACACACGCACACACATTTTTTTTTTTAGATGGGAAGGGAGGGAGAAAGAGAAGGAGGGAAACATCAGTGTGTGGTTGCCTCTCACCCGCTCCCCACTGGGGACCTGGCCTGCAACCCAGGCATGTGCCCTGACTGGGAATCAAACCAGTGACCCTTTGGTTCATAGGCCAGTGCTCAGTCCACTGAGCTACACCACCCAGGGCATGGTCTCTGTTCTCATGATGTTTATAATGTAGTGGGAGATACAGACAAGTAAGTATGGGTATAGTGCTGTGATGGATAAGTATTGGTGTGCATAGGAACACAAAGGGGCTCTCAGCCCTGCCCAGTAATCCTATGTACTTCTCTGGTATGTTTGCTTTTCTAAAATACGCTTTATAACTTTTCTCTCCATTCTCTTCCATATTTCCTCTTTTTCTTTATTTTCAGTTGATGATTTTGCTTTATTTTTTCACTACAAAAGGAGACAGGAATCCTGTCATCTTCCCACCAAGGTGTCAGGAGCCCACCTGCACTTGTATCCCGACTCCGACCGACTTCCCACGGCGGTGGATGATGTGTCCCTTTCTGATCGAAGGCCAGCTCCTTCCCTTGTACAGAGGATCCAGTCTCCCTGCTCACTCGGGACTCTGCTTCTGCAGTTGTCCTTCCATTCCGCGTCATTAATGTCTCTATATTTTCATCATACAAACATGCTCTAATATTGTTTAATTAAAAAAAATTTCATTTGACCCTAGGTGCCCCTCCTACTCTCATTCCATTTCTTTTTTCTCCATCATCACAGAGTCCTAGGGAGAATAGTCTAGTTGCTGTGTCGTAGTTTCCGTTAATTCCTTAACCACCTCTTGGTGGTGGTCTTTTTCCACCAAGTGAAACTACTCTTGCCGGATCTAATGGCCATCTACCTCACCTTACCTGAATGCTCGGCACCATTTAGCACTTAACACAGTTGGCTGCCTCCCTCTGTGTGGAGTAGTTTCTTCTCGAAGCCGTTACTGAGCTACACTCATCTCGTTCCTTCTCACCACATTGGTCTTTCTTTCCTGCTGTTTGTGCTGAGTGCTTCTCTGTGGGAGGGCATGGTTCTTGACACCTTCTCTTCTCTGTATTTTGTTTTATAAGTGAATTTAAATAATGTCTGTATAACTACAATCTACCACATTTATATTTTTAGTTCTGACCTGTCCCCTGAATTTTAAACCAATAAATCCAGTTGCCCACTTGACATCTCCATGTGATGTCTGATACGCAACTCCAGACTAAACCTTCCCACCCAGCCACCCCGCTCTTGCCTTTGATCACTGTACTCTGGTTGGTTTTACCTGTTATACCAAGGATGTGTCAGGATTGTTCTTGCTCCCCGGAATGCTCTGTCCCTAGATCTTGGCATGGTTGGCTCCTGTCTTTCAAATTTTGGTCTTAAATAGCACCTTGGAGAGGTTTGTGACCACCAGATAAAAAAACAAATATTCAGTAGCTTCCCAGTCACTCCGTTATTATCTTGTTTTATTTTCTTCATAGCATATATTACTACGTGATATTTCCTTGTCTATTTATTTATTTATTATGTTTCTCCCCATTGGCGTGTAAGTTCCTTGAGCCATACTCTTAATCTGCCTGGTTCTGTGTCATATTCTTAGCACCTGGGACAATGTGTGACATAATAGATGCTCACTTAATATTTTGCTGAAAAATAAACATTTAAAGAGCTAGGTTAAATTAGAACAGCAAAAGTGGAGAGGCTGCCTCAGGAAGTGGAAGTTTCCAACTTTGGAAGTGGTCACGGAAAGACTGAAGGGTCGTTGGTGGAGGAGCTTTTCGAGCAGGTGTGCTTTGCCTTTCGTGTACCCCAGTGCATCCGAGGGATATGACATAACGTCTCTGTAGGCTCTAGAAGGTTTGTCATTCTCCGCTGGGCATGGCTTACCAGATTCTGGAATGGTGAGCATACTCTGGAAAGATTCCCAGGTGATTTATGCAGCCTCCCCCCGGCACACCCACCCCTACCACTTCTTGGGCATTTTATGCCTAAACGGAGCGTTGGTCTTTATGACCTCCAGGGTCCTTTGCATCTCAGCAGGACAACAACCCGTGCTGTCATCACAGTAACTGGGGTTACTGTGATCACTGTGATCATGATAACACATCAGTTTATAGGTGTACCACCTTCGTGGGGAGCTTCTCTTTTTGTTCCCTCATATTTCCTGAAACACTACCCTGTCCTCCACCCCAATAGCCACTATTAATAGTTTGCTGTCTATTTCTCCAGATTTTCCTTGAGTCCAACTAAAATAAATGAGAAAATAATTCTATCTCCACAGAAACACACACATTTTTAAATGGAGGGATATAGAATGGAATAATTTTTTTGCTTTGTTCCATGTAATATGTCTTGGATATCGTTACTGTCAACCTAGAGACATTTAAATCATTCTTTTGAATGATTGCATGGGTTTCATGCACGTACATAGTGTAATTTATTTAAATAATCCCCGTGATGACATTTGTACTTTTTCATTTTTTTTCAACTTTACAAACATGCTGTGCCCTGGCTGGTGTAGCTCAGTGGATTGAGTGCAGGCCTGAGAACCAAACAATCACGGTTCGATTCCCAGTCAGGGCACATGCCTGGGTTGCAGGCGAGGTCCCCAGTAGGGGACGCATGAGAGGCAACCACACATTGATGTTTCTCTCCCACTCTTTCTCCTTCCCACCCCCTCTCTCTAAAAATAAATAAAATATTAAAAAAAAAACCCATGCTGTTAGAATGTCATTGTTCTGTAAGATAAATTCCTTCGTCAAAAGGTACAAACATTTTAAATGTTAATAGGTATTGCTAGCTGCTCTCCGAAATACATGAACCAGTCTGTACTCCATCCATGGCAGGACTTTAATCGGTTGCCCTTGCTTCAGTCAGTGTCCTTGTTTTGAAGCGTCCAGGTGTTTGAAAAGATCAGTGGTGGTCTACAGTGTTTACATGTTTACGCATAATGAAAACTGTTGCCATGGTGATGGACTGTGGAGAAGTCTGGTAGTTTTCCGAGCTTTGGGTTAGATCTCAGTTCATTTCCTTTTCTTGGTTTTTGATGGGATGGATGCTAGCCCGGAGCCAATTTGGGTTTTCTTACGCAGTGTGATTGTGTATCATGGGCATAAAGATGTTGTGGGAAAGTGTGTTCCGGGAGCACACTTTTCATGTCAGATGGTTGGTGACTGTGGCTAATGTGTTGGAATCTTTGAGGGTGTAGAATGTGGCAATGGAGAGCTCTCTGTCAAAGGTAATGTAGCTTAGGTCTTTTGCCTTTTTTTTGAGATGAGCAGCTGCTAGAATGTTGAGATCAAAGATTTTCTACAACTGTGAGGTCCTTACAGATAAGCATCTTACATTTGTAATCTCTGCTATCCAATATATACAGTCTGTTGAAAATTGGTTTTATAACTTTGTGTCATTCAATCCAGTGCCTTTGTTACTGCTTCAACTACTTTCCAATCTAGGTATAATTATAAACTTAGCCGATAAGAGAGTCCTAAAGATTTTTTGGTTATATATACAATTTTTTTGAGTAAGCGTTTGGTTTTTAGCCTAACTCTGAGAGGTCGTATTTTTTCCTTTAACAAAGAAGAGCATAAAACTTAAGTGCACACCTCGATGAGCTTTAAACTCACCTATCTGGCCGCCACCCAGATCACGATCCAGAGCATGACCAGCACCCCAGAGGCCTCTACCGCGTGCCTCACTAGTCGCCTCTCCTGTGAAAAATGGCAGCCACTCTCCTGGCTTGGCTTTTGTTACTGTGGGTTGGTTTTGCCTCATTTTACAGTTAGGTCAGTGTGATTCCACAGCATGTATTTTTTTGTGCCTAGATTGTGTTGCTCAACATTATATTTGTGGAATTCATCCATGTTGTGAAGTTCTTTTTTTTTTTTTTGGTTTGCTGATTCCCCCCACTCCTAGTTTTGTGATACACATCTCTGTGTAAGTTTAAAGCATACAACAGGATGGTTTTATTTACATGTATTGTGAAAGGGTTATCACAAGAGGTTCAGTTAGCATTTATCAGCTCATATAGTTGCGATAAAAAGATAAAAAAGGAAAACAAATTTCTTTTTGTGATTAGAACTCATGGATTTACTGGCTGAACAACTTCCCTGTATCTCATGTAACAGCGTTAGAATAATCACCATGCTGTGCATCACATCCCTGCCACCTCTCTACTTTACAGCTGGAAGTCTGTACCTTTTTACCACCTTCCTCCATTTCCCCTGCGCCTTTCACTGCTGTACAGTGTTCTGTTGTGCACATGCCATACCTTGTTTGTGTTACTGTCAATAGATATTTACACTCTTTCCAGCTTGGGGCTGTCATGGGTTTCATTCCTGTGCATGCCTTTGATGCGTTTATGCATCATTTCTGTTAGAGTGGAATTGCTGTGTCATAGGGTGCATGTGTGTTGATTAACAGTCATATTTGTTTTATATTTCTAGATAATAATTTTCGTGTTTTGCTTCTTGTACAGTTTGTCTGAGAATACAGATCAACCCACAGAACAAAGCGGATTTCCAAGGCATCTCCCCGGAGCGAGCCTTTGCTGATTTTCTCTTTGCCAGCACCATCCTGCACCTTGTTGTCATGAACTTTGTGGGCTGACTCCTTCCTGTTTGCTTAATTGAGGAGTGGGAGACGATCAGAATGTAAGTAGGGATCATAGCCTTTGTCCCAACATGTTGGTTTTAGAAATGGAGATTGTATGGGCCTGGTTTTGATTGTGGTTGGCAAGGTTCCCATATTGCTGATAAGATGTTCGCAGAATTTTTCATCAGTCTGCAAAGTATGCATTAATATCATTATGATTCATCAGCGCTGCTGCTCTTGGTCATTGACTTCTCTTCTCACTGTTCTGCAAATCATTAAGATAACAGAAAATGGGAGTTTGCCTGTAGCTAATACATAAATTTCTGCACCAGTAGCTCCATGAAAATAACTCTGAGATCTTGGAAGAGACAAAAATTGTAGGTTTTGCTTTTAGATTTGCTTTGTAATTTTTTCTGATTTTGATCTTTGATGGCTTTAAATATTGGGCCGTTGTCTCCACAGTATCTAGTACAGTGCTTACACCTGACGGACGTCCAGTATGTGCTGAATGAATGACTGTGGCCATTTGCTAATATGTATGATAAAGGAGAAATAAAAGGGGAAATTGGATTAGCTTGGGAGAACACTTTAGAATATAGTATGAAATGCCAGTTGTTTTATTTGCTATTATTTTCCTTTTTTAGCAGTTATCTTTCTAACCCTTTTTCTTTTTTTTTTAGAAGAAATTTAAAAAAAATTTTCATCTAAGGATATGTTTATTGATTTTTGGAGAGAGAGGAAGGGGATAGGGAAGGGGGAGAGAGAGGGAGGGAGAGAGGGAGGGAGAAACACTGATGTGAAAAACTTCGAACGGTTGCTTCCTGTATGCACCCTGACCAGGGTTTGAACCTGAACCCTAGGTATGTGCCTTCATCAAGTATTGAACCCACAGCCTTTTGGTGTATGGGATGATGCTCCAATCAACTAAGCCACTTGGCCAGGGCAGAGCTCTTTTTTCCTAAACAAACTCTGATATAGATTCTCTATATAAAACAGCATTGGAGCTGGAGTTGTTTTCATTGATAAGTTGAAGAGTCCTCTTCGCTTGGACTATCCTTTATGTGTGGTATGCCTTCCTCTCTATCCTGCCCTTCCAAGCAGAATCCAAAAGCTCTAAGAAGTACATGAGCGCTTTCCAAACTCTATATAGCAACACTTATTATACCTATGAGAAAACAGAGGTCCAGTCCTGGCTAGTGTGGCTCAGTGGATGGAGTGCCGGCCTGGGAACCGAAGGGTCGCTGGTTTGATTCCCAGTCAGGGCATATGCTTGGGTTGCAGGCCAGGTCCCCAGTTGGGGATGCGCAAGAGGCAACCACACATTGATGTTTCTCTCCTTCTCTTTCTCCCTCCCTTCCCCTCTCTCTAAAAGTGCATAAGTAAAATTTTTTTTTAAAAGAAAGAAAGAAAACAGAGGTCCAGAATAATCCAGTGGCCTTTCCTGGCCATAGTTACTTACAGATTAGTGCCTTAGTCCAGTGGTGCTCTTGGTTTAGTGCTGTGCCAATACCCCATGTAGCTTACTGATGAATGAGTGTACTCTTTTCTTTGCCTTTTCACTACAAAATTCAGTGTTGTTGTATTTACTGTATGGTAGAGAAAAGAGAACCTTAGGAAATGTTGTATTTGGGGGAAGAATATTCCAGGATCAACTTTTTTCTGTCATTGGGAAAGCTGTCATTTATGTGCTGATCAGAAATCCAACACAAAAATTAGAGCAACTGTGTACTAGTTTGGCCAAAAAGTCCTTTTTTTTTTTTTTTTTGTAAAATGAAAGACACGTTTTTCATTTTCACCAGTACTTTTATTGGTTTGGATATTTTGAGTATGTTGGCTATCTCCCATGTGGTATAACATTGATTGTTCTCAATGAATGTTTTGATTTGATCACTATCAACCTTAGCTGGTTTACCTGACCGTGAGCATTGTCCAGCAAGAAATTCCAGTAGAAAACTTCGCAGACCACTTTTGGCATGTCTGATCAGTCACAGCACCTTCTGCATTCACTGCATAAATCTTTTTTTGCATTGCAGTTGCATTTTTATCTTTCTTGAAATAATGAAGTATAACATGCTGAAAATGTTGCGTGTTTCCTTCCATCTTCAATATTAAAATGGCTACATAAAAATTCACCAATTTTGGTAAGTTTCTTTTAAATGCACGCTGATAATGATGGCTATGACAATACAACTTAACACAATTGTTTTGAAAGAAGTTAAAGACAAGTAAGCACTACTAGAGCCATCTTATGGAAAAAACCATACAAACTTTTTGGCCAACCCAATACTAAACGATGGCAATAATGTGACAGTGACTATACTTCAGTTTTTGGCATGAATTAATTAGTTTCTTATATTACATAGATTCTTTTCGTTATTGATATTGCCTCAAAAACATTTTTGTTTCATTTTTGATAGTGGAAAGGTGACAGGTTGTTCATTGCACTGAATAAGTTTGGGAATCACTTTTTATACTATTTTTTTCCTACTGTTCTAATACAGTTTAACTCTTTGGAGAACTGATCAGGACTTGAGTTGTCCCTCCCCATTCTGCCATTTCTATGTGCCAGCTGATGCCTTATTACTGGAAATACAAAGAAGAGTAAAATGTGGCTCCTGCCCTGTAGTAGGGGAGAAGGCATGCACACACAGCAGGTACATACAGCATTGTTCAGGCCACACTAAAGATGGGAACAAAATGCTGTGGGAGTTGAGAGGGAGCCTCCCACTGTGTGGGAGCAGCAGACAGGGTTCCTGACCAATGATAACTCGTCGAGTGCAGCTGGAAAGCTTGCCCACCGTCATTGACCTTGCACCTACAAACATCACGAGTAGCTCCTGAGCTTCCTGGTAGTAATTTTGCTGGAAAGGTCTTAAATCTTCTGATTGCCTTCTCTAGATTTATCAAGTTATTTTTTTCTAGATGAGTCATGTGTATGCTTAAGAAAGCGACAGCCTAAACATTTCAGGGATGTTTTCTGGGCTCAGGGAGATACCAAATCATGGAGAATTATTTCCTAGGGCTGTTGTGATTGGAGGAGGACTCTGCCGCAGAGAGCTTAGTATTTCATGATTATGACAAAAACAGAGTCAAAAAAAAGCAGGCTTAGCAGAAACTGTGACTGTAGACTATTCTAATGACCTAGAGCCACCTGTTCAGTTGGGAATTATGGGCCCAAGGGCCAGCAGAGTCTTCCAGTCCCAGACGGCAGTGTCAAATCATTTTATAGAGAGTGCGTTCTCCCTGGGGACTGCCCACAGAGGGCCTTTGTTTAACGTCTACTTTACTGTCCCGTTCTTAATTTTTAACATGCATCTCTTTGCCCTTTCTATGTGTCTGTAACTCAGTTCTGTGTGCAGTGTAACACAACACTTAAAGCAGTTTCCAAGTGAATTCTCAATATTTACGCCAACTCAGAAGGTGAAACGAAACAGACTGAACATTCCCCGCACTTGCCAAGCACATGGCGAATTGGATATAAAATAACAAACACCTGGAGCATGTTGCTGTTGCATGAGTTTGGGGGGAACATTTAAAACCAGCAGATTTGAATAAAAATGTACACAATTTCTATAGTTATTTTCTGTTTTGTTTTTCCATATGTCCTTGTGCAAGTCTTTAAAAAACAAAGTATGACAGACTATCTCAGGTGTTCCAAAGGGAATGGGAGAAAAGAGGGGCATAGTTTGGGTCACAGTCTGGGAAGGAAATTTCCTGAGCTCAGGCCCTGGACCAGAGGGTGAAGGGAAGCGGGCACCCAGGTCAGACCTGAGCTTGGCGGTGTGGTCAGCTGGTGGAGAGAGTGTGGCTAATGCCGGTGTTAAAACCTTTTTCATGTTGCTTTGCTTTTACAATGGAGGCCATCCTCCCGCAGGTCTTTAAAAATTCATAGTGTTTAATCCTGGATGGAGCAAGGGGGCCACAGTGCTGGGAGAACATAACTCTGACAAGCAGTCTATTTATAAATATGTAATTACCATTGGCTTTTCAAATTAATCAAAGTATAATAATCTAGAGAATTATTTTAGGAAGAGTGTAAATATTATTCTTTAGATTATACTGCCACCTAGTGGATTATACGTATCATGTGCTGAGAGACTGTACTTCAAAGCAGAGAAGTTGAGTTTGGGGAGGAAGCCCCTGAAGTTTTGTGATAAAACCTACTGTTTTCCAGTCACAGGAGGGCAGCAGAGGTCCAAGTGGGTTTAGATGCTGGGTGGGGGTTTCTTTACATTCTGACCAGAAGTGGGCAGTGTTGAGTTGGGTTCGAAGGGCATGGTGCCTTGCAGTGGCCCAAGGCTCTCGTCACAGAGGAAAGACCTTGCACAGGGCTTCTTTCCTTTCCTTATCTTGTCAGTCCCCAAGCTCCGTTTTGGTTTGTTCTAGGACTGTTTTTGCTTTCAATACGACCTCCTTTAATTTTTTGTTGGGAAGGGCTTTTTAAAAAATTTCATTTTCTCTTTGACATTTCATCATATAGTGAATTAGGTTCAGCCACCAAATAAGTTCTCAGAAAGGGAACTTTCTACTGGAACATAATCAACAAAAGAAAAAAGCAAACAAAATATAACTAGAGTCATTGAAATTAAGAACAATCTAAACAATAGCCAGAGGGGAGGGGGGAGGAGAGAGGGGACAGTGGGGGGAAGTGTTTTCAGGAACTACTATAAAGACACATGGGCGAAACCAAGGGGGAGGGTGGAAGCAAGGGAGGAAGGTGGGTTTGGAGGGGGTAGGGGTGGGGAGTAAATACAGACAACTGTAATTGAACAACAATAAATAAATTAATAAAATAAAAAGGAAAGAAAATACATTTCTAAAAAAGGAACTATTCTAAATTTGTAGAACATATTTTGAGCTATATACAGTATGATCTTTCTTCCACCCCTTTTTTTCCTCAGAGAGCAAGATTAATCCTTTACCTATTATTCTTAAAACCGTGAATGTGCTTATTGTATTTACTAAAAAAAACCCAGTAATTGATGGCTCTCAAATTGGTGATGACTTTCTAATTGGCGACTGTTTTGTATTTGATCCATTTAAAGCTACCAGAGAGAGAGAGGGAATATTGAGTAGATTTGTGTTTATGAAGTTCATTGCTGCTCTGTCTCCCACCTTACTTTCTCTATTTTTACGGCTTGATGCTTCCTACTCCAAGTCAGCTTCGGCCGTGTGTTTCACAGGCGCCTCTTCTGGGGCCCTTGGGGGTGCCTGGTGCATGTCTCTAATGATGCACTTACCATGTTGTTATGAAACTATTGATTCACTTCCCTGTTTTGCCCACTGAGGGTTGGGACCTCGGGGCTTAGTACTGGCTAGCAGTCACAATGGATGTTTGTTGAATGAGTGTATGCAGAATCAATCTTTTTTTTTTTTAAATATTTTATTTATTTATTTTTAGAGAGAGGAAAGGAAGGAGAAAGAGTGGGAGAGAAACATCAATGTGTGGCTGCCTCCCATGTGTCCCCTACCAGGGACCTGGCCTGCAACCCAGGCATGTGCCCCGACTGGGAATCGAACTGGTGACCCTTTGCTTGACAGGCCCCTGCTCAATCCATTGAGCTACACCAGCCAGGGCCAGAATCAATCATTTTTAACTGCAAGAAAGTGCTATATAAAATAGCTGTATCATTACTTATGTGGATGCTAAGACATGTGGAAAGTGCTGTGGAAGAAAGAAGCCAAGGAAAAAAACACGAGACTAGGTCAGAAGACGTGCATTGTGGAGTGGACAAATAAGCTTGTCCCTCACCCCGGCTTCCCTTTCTGCACAGTTAGGGGATTGGCCTGGATGTTCATCAGTTTCTTGCAGCTGTTCAGGCCTCTGATTACTAGAATTCATGATCATTCCCATTGTGTTTGAGGAGGATCGGGCTATTTGTGTAGATCCTCAGTTGGGCTTTGCTGTTTTTTATTCCTTTCTTCAGTTGTTGGCTTCTATCCATATTATCAGATTCCCATCAGCTATTCGGAGGAAAGGGAAAGTGTGACTGTCTATAATAAAATGCTCAGTGTTTATTCAAGGCCACCTTTTACAACATTGGACGGTATTTGTGAACTAGGTTATCGTTATCACCAGGCTGGCAGGACTAGCATCCATTCCACGTACACTTCACACACAGCCCGTGCGACCCCCACGGCCCCGCCTCTGACACAGGCAGACAGGTTGCCTCCCCGTTTACACGTGAGGTCGATAAACCGCGGTGAAATTTGACTCGACTTGTCTAGGTCCTGGGACTAGTAAGTGACTGACTGGGGGTTTAACAGACATTTTGACTCAAAAGTTTTATTTTCCTTGTCTGTTATGTTGAGAGACTTTTGGGTAATGTATAATACATTGTTACAAGGTTTTTGTTAAAAATACTAAACTTCTTTTTTACAAATGGAAAAAACAGGAGAGGGTGATAGGAAAGGGCGAAGTCGGGCCATGTCAGACGTTTCCGCAAAGTCAGTTGTCCCTGCCGTGATCCAGGAGAAAGCCCAGAGAGCTGACTTTATCCAGAGACGGCGGCCCTGGACTTGCTGCCATGTGGAAATGTTCAAAGTCTGCTCATGTGCTTGTGAACATTCGAGATGAAGCTAGTGATGAATTGAATTTTGGATTTTACTTACTTTTAACTGAGTTTAAATAGTCGCCTGTGGCTAGTGGCTGTGAGGTTGGACAGATCTGTCAGTCTCCCTGGTTAGTTTCCCCGTCTGTAAATGAGAGGGTGAGAGGAGCTGATCTCTGAAGCTCCTTTCATTTTTGGAAGTGTACGATCTGTGCCTTCTGAAATTGTAGGGATTGAAATTGAGCTCTGAACCTAGAATTTCCACAGAATGATCTTTGATTCACATTTTATCTAATTTCGGTTTTAATTGGGTGACCAGATGGATTTGAAGGAAAATCAGTATTTGAAGGTGTCTGCCTGGTGCTAGTGTCTGAGTAGAGACGGTGCTGGAGTGGAATACAGATTCCAGATAGAAGCGACCCTGTCTGGCATTGTCTTTTGTGTCTGTATAGGGAGTAATCATTTTTAACAGTTCTTTGTGTAGAGCCTTGCTTTCTTTTAAGATGATTAGAATAGACTGATCAGTGGTGCTGTCTTTTTCTGTGTGAGTGAAACAGACGAAGTCATGCTAACTTTTCTCAGTAGGCTTCTCCATTTTGAATGTCTTTATATCAGAGGAGGAGGCCTTTATTTATCTCTTGGTTAGCAGTGGAAACAATTCTTTTGAGTTGTTGAGTAGTCCAATTTTACTGAGCTAACATTTCAAAGAGTCCTAGAATCTGTGCTTTTAGCATACTGTCTGGTAAATATATTTTTCCCTAAAAGAAGGGAGCAGATCTTTGGAAATAGAATCTTCTGAAAACCACTGTCAAAGAGACGAGTCATTTTTGCCTTCTGGGTGGACCAGCTCTAATGTCTTAGATTTAAGTGTTTTAATGTCATAGAATCTCAAACTTGACATTTGTACTAAACTAGGATTTCTTTTGTAATTGTGTGTCAGAGCTCTTCTCTGAAGTGGCCCTGTTCTCCAGGCCTGTCACACCTTGGCCATCAGAACTGGTGTCATAGTCATTCATAGGCTGTTGCTTTAAGAATTCGATGGAGTGAAAGGTGAGTTTTAATAGGTCTGTTTGTTCTTGTTTGGCATTGTCGGTACGTTTTGTTCCCTGTTTCTGTTCTCTACACATTTCTCACAATTCCACCGATAAGGAATGTTCTGCAATTATGTAGCACTTCTCTGAATATCATTGTTAGTGAACTGAAAGCACTGTGGCTAGAAGTCTAAGGTCTTTCTTTTTAAGCTCTGATACTGAAATTCCATATTAGAACCGAATCACAAAATAAGGTGGTGCCCTTTTACCTACTGGGGTAGCTGCGCTCTTCTGACAGGTGGCGTTTCCCAGCCTTTTTCAAGTCATGACCCACAGCAGATTACAGTATTTTTATGGCTCGCTGCAGGGAGATCGGCTCTGTGGCTGGAGACTTTGGAGCCCCTGGTGCTGGGGAGGTGGGGGGCTCCTTTCTGACTGCACCCGTGTAGGAGCCCCATTCTCCTGGAGGCACAAGAAAGGAAGCCCTGGTTTGCTGGGCAGGGCCCACCTCGCAGCTTCCAGATCCCGGTCTCATCCGAGTCTGGCAGCCATGTGGACACTTCTTGGCATTACTCTCCACATTCTTCCCCAAGATATCTCTAAATGAAAAAAAATATATTTCTTCTGTATTTCCTTTGTTAAATGTGAGATTGGGAATTTTTCTCTACTTTTCTCTCTTGAATTCTTTCTTCTTCTATCCCCCACCCCCCAAACTGGAATTTAGTGCTTCATTAGCTTTCTAGACCCAGAGAATTTCTTTAGGCTAAAGAGTGCTGCCTCCTCACCTCTAAGAGTCGGGGCTGAGAGGACAGAGGGACTTACGTAAAGGCTCGCAGCTGATTGATTCTAGAGTGGAGTTAGAACTCACGTCTGCCGATTCCTAGTCAGCTCTGCCTGGGTGTGCTGGGAATTCAGATTTGAATATTAATGTTCATGGATTATTGTATAAGATGCTTAGTGAAAAATATTTGCTTTATTATGGTTCTAGCCTGGCCTAAATGCTGCTCAGGCTTTGGGGGCGCTGTCTGTATCATACGACATTTTAAAAAACCTTGGATGTCTCCTCTTACCTTCCCCCTTCTCTCTTTTAGGTTCACTTTTTGATTTCCCCTGGAGAAGAGCTCTGACGTGGCAGCCTGTGGGGCACATGGATTTTCTTCAGATTTTCACTCGCTGCCGGCTCCGACTCGGCTCTGACTCTGTGTGCCGGTGGGGAGCCGGCGAGGAGCCGGCGAAGTCCCCTCCCTTCCATGTCGGGACGCATTTGTAACGAGCATCTATTTCCTGACCTCCCTTCCACTGTGTGACCTTTCTGCCTTCCAAATTAAACTCCATGCCACTCCTTTCTAGGCCTCTGGCTCTGGGTTTTTTTTGTTGTTGTTGCTGTGCAAATGTTTGCTTTTCATTTTTATTCTTTATCAGTACCAGAATCTTTGCACAAAGTGCAGAGTTCTTTAGGAGTTGATAACTTGCAGCTGTGAATCTTATGCCATGTTTTCATTAAGCGTATTAGAAGTTAATGACAAAAGGCAGTGCTCACCGCTTTGTCCTTTTCCTGGACCTGGCAATCCTGTACTGACCTTGCCGTTGTTACAGGTAGTTCCCTTCTAGGACACAGTGCTTTCCTGGAACTGTGTCATTAAGCACTTTGTTAGAAATTGAACTGTTTGCTTCCACATTTATAATTTATAGCTGTTTGGGTATACTTTGTGGTAAAAGGTGATGTATGAGATTTGTCCAGAAAGTATCCAGCCATGGACTGTGAAAAATACAGACATTTATTGAAGATATAAGAAACATTGTACACAGGACAATGATGCCTCAGTCCCCTTCAAAGTAGGCACCTTGGGACCTCACACAGTTCTCCCAATCACCGTCAGCTGCCCTGTCATATTCTCCTGAATCTCATGGACGGTCTGAAATCTCTTTCCTTTCAAAGGTGATTTTAGTTTTGGGAAAAGCCAGAAGTCAGAGTGCTAAATCTGGGTTGTAGGAGGGCTGAGTCACCTGGGTGAATTGATGTTTTGCAAAAAACTCTGCTGCAGATGTGATGCATGAGCGGGCATGTTGTCACAATGAAGCTGCCAATCACCAGTTGCCCATAGCTGTGGCCTTCTGAATCATCCAAATAGTTTCTGCAGAGGAGTGTCCAAGCTTAACACGAAGTATGATGGAGATTCATTGCTGCACTCGCTCAGTCATTTTGAATGTGACGGCCACACAGTACACATGCTCACTCAATGGCATCTACCACCCCCACTGACTAGTACAGTGAAGTTGTCATTGTTCACACATGCATTCCAGTCTGCTCTCCTTGGCTGCCAGGTTACATCAGTGTCTCACAAACTGTTCTCATTATGTTAGCAATGGCTGGACTCTTTCTGGACGTCCCCTATGTATCTCTTCGGCAATGTGAGCAGAGTGCAAAGAGTGGGGTTTTTTGTTGATGTGCTTATTTATCGGATATGGTATTCTCCAAACTACTTCCACAAATACTCTCTCATTTTATTCTTGTGATTGATTAGCTCAGGGGTTCCAGTCCTCATTAAATGGAGAAATGGAAACTCAGATTTGCAACTTGCTCAAGATCAGAGCTGACACGGCGCGGGTGGAACAATAGGTCTGCTGGTGAAAGCCTGGGCATGTTTCCGAGTATCCCACTACGCCCCATTTCCATCTTGGGTGCTGGTGCTGCACAGAGGGAATAAGCAGGCCGTGTTGAGAATGCCGCTCTTTAAACTGAGCGGACTGCTGAGATGAGGAGTGGTGCTGCAGAGGTTTTCCAACACGGCTGCACCGTAGAATCCCTTGGGGAGCCTAAGAACGAATCTCATTGCCCGGCTCACACCCCAGAGCAAGTGAATAAAAATCACTGAGGGTGGCCCAGCTACCCAGGAGATTCCCATGTGCAGCCAGGCTGGGGAAGCTCTGATCTGCATTCTTGCTGCCCGAAAGGTAGTCCACTGACCAGTGGTACTGATAACACCTAGGAACTTAGTGGAAAAGGAGACTCGAGCCCTACCCCAGACCCTGCTGACGCAAAGGAGTCTTTGAGACTTTGTCTGTTAAAACAAGTGGAGTCTTTGGTTTAACAGGTCCCCAGGGAATCCACGTGTGAAGGTTTAGGAAGCACTGGTTTAGAGCAGTGGTTCTCAGATTTTGGTGCATCTCACAATTCCCTGGGAATTTGATGAAAAGCTTGGGCTTCCATGCTGATGAGCCGACTCCATGTAACTGACATGCAGCTACGTTGGAGAATAGCTCTAGATCAGGAGTGGCTAAACTTTTTCTCCAGTGCACGGGCATGCTTGTACTCCAGTAAAACTATTTACAAAAGCAGGCCGTTGGTCACTGGGCCCTGGTTTGCCCTTCTCAGGGGTACTAGTTCCCTAAAATCGTGATTGGTCCAGGTAGTTTGCTTTAAAACTTGTATATACAGATATATAGCTTTATTAGGAGGCTTCTGGATTATTTTTAGTCTACATTGATAAACAGGTATTTTGAATCTAAGAGACAGATGGGGCGGAGGCTAAATTCCCATTTGCTGGATTAGCTCTTGTGTGTGTGGCGAGCTGCCCAAGCCAGGTACTGTCAGTCGGCGGGAAGCACCCGCCTGTGCAGTGCTCCCACCACTTGCAGCAGGGCGGAGGCTTCCAGACTGCTTTCATTACAAGTGACTTTCTAAAAGGTTTCTGTTGACTTGCTCAGTGATTCTTAGGTCTATATACAAAAGAAGTAGCTGTGGAACTATTCCTTTGAGCTTAAAAAACATGTGGTACCCCCCACCCCTTGCCCTCTGATTCTTAGGTGTTTACTCTTAGCTGAAGTAGCTCAGATGAGAAGCACTGAACCAGGATAGGCAGTCTGGTCACTAGAGGCCTCTTCGTGTCTCTGGGCCTTTCTCGATGCCACTGGCTGCGCTGTAACGATGCCACTCCGTGGGCCTTCCCCACGGGCGCTCGACACGGCATGTTGAGCAGGGGGCTTTGAGTACAGTGGGGGAGAGAGTGAGGTATACCTTAGCATTTCCTGTTGCCCCTGGCTCAACATGTTTATGGGTGGGTTTATTTTTATTTTCCGTGCTCTGTTGTGGGGCCGGAAGCCACGTGTTGCAAGCACTGTGCGTTTGTAGTCTGCTCCCTGCCATCCTTTGTGGTGGTGGCAAGCCCAGCCCTGAGCGCCTCCTGCCCACACATTTCCTGTCTCCATCACATGGAAACTATCTCCCGTGTTTTCTTTTCTCAGTAGCCTATACCTTTGGCCTCTTTGATCACATCTTTTCATCTGTGTGCTTCAAAACACTTTTGTTATGATGGTTGGGAAATACTTGGGGAGCTCCCAGAGACCCACTCCCCAGGACCCGGTTTTGGAGGCTCAGCAAGCTAGCACCGGCCCGATCACCAGAGGCCAGGGAGCTTGTATGAACTCAGTGTGACCCTGCCGCCCGCCCAGCTTAGTGGCTTGCAGCTCTGGGCCTCTAGATGGAAGTTTCAGGGTGATACAACTTTATATGTACCTTTCATTTCTTAAAACTTAACAGATACAAAAAATGGGTTTCTCCTGCGGGGGAAAACAACCCTTCCCTGAACAGAGATTTTAGATGCGGAAAGGAAAATAAAAGAGGAGGAAGCTTGTGAAGAACTAAATAAAATAATATTTTATTTGCTTACACTGAATTAATAGGCGGGTCCAAGCTCATGCAAAACTTACGTCAGTTGGATAAAAAAGAGGCATTTTTAAGGCACCAGAGAGGCAGCCTGGTGTTGCAGAAAGTACTTGCTTGATCTGAAGATGTTGATTTAAGGGCCTGTTCTGCCACTTACTTTGCCTGTTGACCTTTTGTTCCGTCTCTCAAATTTTGCAAATAATCAGACACCCAGGCACCGCGCCCT
>PVKM010020673.1:0-23244 GCA_004027735.1 Carollia perspicillata
GCATTATAGCATACAAAATTAGCTCATTCCTTTTACTGCTAAATACTTTTCCATTAAATGGATATACCTCATTTATTTATCCATTTACCAGTTGATGAATATTTAGATTCTTGACTATTATTTACAATGTTGGTATAAAAATTCTTGTGCATGCCTTTGTATAGACATATACTTTCATTTCCCTTAGGTAGATTTTTAGGAATGGAGTTGTTGGGTTATGTTAAGTTTATGGTTATTTTTGTAAGAAGCTGCCAAATCATCTTCCAAAGTGGTTGTTCCAAAGACTGGAAGACTCAATATTGTCAAGGTGGCAGTTCTTGTTTCTGCTTTTAAAAAAAATCACACATAGATACATACCTCCTCGTTTGGCAAAGACACGTATACCCGTTTGATGAAACGCCTAAAAGAAGGATTCGAGCAATTTAGTAATGTGATTCTGGATTTAAAGGTAACTCAGTTTAAGTAGCAAATGACAAGAAAAAAGCTTTAAGTATAATGCTCAGAGCATGCGAGTGCATTTTAGTCATTGATGTAAAAAGTTATTTTTAGAATTACTCTTTAAAAACTCTCTAGTTAATATTTAAAAATCCTTAATTCAATACTGTCAGAATTAAGTTAACCATTTAGGTATATACATGTTTTTAACGGTAATAACACTTTAAAACAAAATATCTGATATAAGGATTTTAATAAAGACATCTTTGCTGTCTTTTTGAAACTAAAAACAACTAAAACCAAGAAGTACAATAGAAACAGAAAAGTACACATCAAGAAACTAGGTAATATTTACAGTACTTAAACATATGAAGAAGGGCTGCCCAGGGCAGTGCAAATTACCCTGACAAAGGAGGATACACCCTGCAGATTACAGACACAGATGTCAGAGCATAGTGATTTCCCAAGGAAAGAGAGCATATTTTGAGGGGTAACAGAATCAACCTCTCCACATTTAAATGAGCATGTTTAGACTGGCTCTGTAGATCACATGAACCCTAGTAAACAACAGGGTAATGGCAAGAAAGGCGAAGCTGAACAAACTCCAAGACACTTTGTAAGAAGACATCGGTCAGTCTGGCAAGATGACAAACTGTCTTGCAGTGGCCAATCCTTAGTGGTCGAAGAAGACTAAATTGACCCAATGCCTTGTTTACACACATACACTTGTTTATCAGGTAGGGTTTTACTACTGAATTAGGGAGACTGCCTGTCAGTCTCCAGTATTCATAGGGACAACTCAGAATACTTGGTTGGTATCTTACTTTTCTAGCTCTTATACAATATTCTTCCAAAACTACGTTTTCTAAGAACACTTCTTATTTAAATAAAAACAATAAGCAAAACAAGCAAAAGCACAGGATGGATTTTTTTAAAAAATAGTGTAAAAATAGGAGAAAAGAATACCATAAAATAAAGGGAATCAAATAAGGAACATGTACAAGATAATTCTACCATAAAGGGAATTAAAATTTTAACCATATATATTTCCATGAAATATAATAATTTAATGAAAAGAAAGTCTTCTATGAAACATGAGCTCAATGAGATATAAAGGCTCAAGAAAATGACATATTGTACAAAGGCTCAGGAAATAAAACAATGGAACAAGATGAAAAAAACGGATCAGGGAGATCAGGAAAGCAGTGAGAAAGAAACAAAAACCAACAGAGAAACAAAGGTTACAAAAGTAGTAGCTGAAAGGAGATTAGACACCAACCTGGTAAGAAATAAAAACAACAAAGGAAAAGAGACAAAACGAAAGACTTAAAAGATTAAAAGGATTAGAAAGGAAATTATAGATACAGAAGAGAAAAAGATGCAACATTTTGCATAAATTGTGTGTAGAAGGAAAAAAAAGAGAACTTTCCTAAAACAAAGGAGGTTCCAAACTATGAATTTATTTATTTTTGGAGAGAGGGGAAGAGAAGGAGGAAGAGAGGGAGAGAAACACCAATGTGTGGCTGCCTCTCGTGTACCCACTACTGGGGACCTGGCCCACAACGCACGCATGTGCCCTGACTGGGAACTGAACCAGCGAACCTTTAGCTCACAGGCTGGCACTCTAGCCACTGAGCCACACCAGCCAGGGCCCAAACTATGAATTTAAACAAACACCAAATCCCTGGAAAAATAAACACGAATCAATCAATATTACTTTTCAAATAACTAGATTTCAATATTGAAAACTATATCCAGTGAGAAAAAAAATCAAGTTAATCCATGAATGTGGATAATAGTAGGCTGCATTCAGACTTTTTTTTTTTTTATTATTGTTTTTCAGTACAGTTTTCTGTCTTTTACTCGCATCCCAGACCTTCCCCCATGCATTCAGACTTTTGCAGGCAACATCCAACCCTAGAAACAATGGGGCAACGTTACAGATTCCTCAGGAAAAGAAAGAGAGGCCAATAATTTTATGCTGGGTCAAACTTTCCTCCCAGTAGGAAGGGGACAAATGTGTTCAAACATATGAGAACAGAGAACATGACACAGTTTCCATGAAACTTACTTTTATCAGTTTGTCATGAAGCCCAATAAAAAAGAATAAGAATTGATTTTGGAGTTTTAAGATAATTTAATCCAACCCAGAAGGAATAAGCAATTTGCCTAAAGCCATAAAGTGAAAAGTAGTTTTCCTGATATCCTGCTGGCCCTGTCCTTGAAAATGTTTATTTGAGGCCAGAGAATGGTTATAAGGAGGAAAATAATTAATTTAGTTTTCCAATTGAGAGTGAAGGAAAAAAGAAATATGTGAGATGAACACATGACTAAACATATCTGTGATAAATGTGTATGTTTCTATGTAAATCTTCCTACCTGAGAACAGCCTCATCGAGCTCTTGTGGCCTATTAGTTGCACCCATTACAAGTACTCTGTCATCTCCAGCAGATTGAACCTATAAGCCAAACAATTGTTTTTAGTACTGTTACAGAAAGTAATAACAAAGAAAAATATAATAAAGATATCTGTATTTCTAATTTGGGTTTCAATAAAAAATAAACACATTAAAATGTTACCACATTAATAATACCGCAATCTATACTTACACCATCAAATTCTATTAGAAATTCAGTTTTTAGGCGTCTGCTAGCATCGTGTTCTCCTTCTCTTCTTTCACACAAAAGGCTATCAACTTCATCTAGAGGAAATACAAGGATAAGACTTGAACTAAAAGCCAAGCTATATGAGTTATCTGAGATGAATCTAGTTCACTACTTAAATTATTAATATAGTGCCTCTCACTCAGTTCATTAGATAGTCTTTAACTTTGTGCTTCTTTAAACCTTTTTCCTTCTGAATACTTGTTCCTATCTTACCTCTTATATTCGGAGAGGGATATTTCACAAAGGTTCAACTAACTCAGCTGGTAAACATGTTCTTCTTACCTATAAAAATTATAGAAGGTTGAAGTTCTCGAGCCACAGCAAAAAGAGCTCTCACCAACTTCTCTCCTTCTCCCACCTACAACAAGGCACAGCACAGTATTACAGACATGAAATTAACATTATTCCAGCTTTAAAATTTCATGATTGAAAGTCTATAACCTAGACATTTAATTTCCGTTCTTTGCAAGATTTGGTTTAAGGAAGTGGGAAGAAGATAAGGGAGGTTATTGAAATATCCCTTACAATTTTAGAAAACAGGCGATTTATTTATTATTTAATGCAGTCTGTTAAGTACTATAAAAAATAAAATATATCTGTTTTGTTTGACACTGTACTTCTCAACACTAAGTCTTGAGAATGAAATATCTATTAGTCAAAGGTAAACTAGTGGAAAGAGAAAATACAAAGGGAGAGAAAGAGATGATGTACAAATTCCTTAAGCCATAGGTTGCGGGGTATATTTATAAAAGCAGATAGGTAAGAAAGTGCTCTACCGAACAAAACTTGGGTCTATCAAGAACACCTTGAAAACTTATTCTCACAATATCAATGCCAATAAATATCAAAACATTTGTAGGTAGTTCAGGAAGTCTATGAACACCCCTTTAGACATTATACTAAAACTATACACTGAAGCATCGAATGAAAGGGTCATGAGGTTAG
The DNA here is from genome assembly GCA_004027735.1 of Carollia perspicillata. Lineage (NCBI taxonomy): Eukaryota > Metazoa > Chordata > Mammalia > Chiroptera > Phyllostomidae > Carollia > Carollia perspicillata. The sequence goes on from PVKM010020673.1 coordinate 4,048, forward strand.
GGGTAATCTACTGTAAAAACTCTTTTGTCCTCTAGGTGGCACCTATTCTTTTTATTAAAAATTTCATTGAAAAAAGAAAAAAGAACTGGCCTAAGATTGAGAATTATCAAACAAATATTCTCAGAGCTGGAGGGACCTGCAAGAGATCCCCTTTTATGACATCAATTCTTCACAAATGAAATAAGGCCTGAAGTGATACTTTCTTGAGGCCGGCACAAGATGCAAAAGCTAGATTGGAATTCCTATCTTCAAACTTTGAAGAAGATGGTGTTTTCCATTATATTATAGGTATGGTGTGGATAAACCTACATTAATAACATTTTTATTTATAAAATTTCACAAAGGCAACAAAATGTAACCAGGAAAAGAGGTATTGTTTTACACCTTTTAAAAAAAAGAGTTTATTTATTTATTTTTAGAGAGGGGAAGGGAGGGAGAAAGAAAGGGAAAGAAATAGCACTGCGTAGCTGCCTTTCACACACCCCTACTGGGGACCTGACCTGCAACCCAGCCATATGCCCCAGACTGGGAATCGAACCAGCAGGCTGGCACTCAATCCACGGAGCTACACTAGCTAGAGCTATAGTTACTTTTTTTCCCCAAGATTTTATTTATTTATCTTTAGAGAGGAAGGAAAGGAGAGAGGGAGAGAAATATCAATGTATGGTTGCCTCTCGTGCATCCCCTGCTAGGAACTGGCCTGCAACCCAGGCATGTGCCCTGACTGGGAATCAAACCGTGATCCTGTGGTTTGCAGGCCTGTGCTCAATCCACTGAGCTACACCAGCCAGGGCATATAGTTACTTTTAATTACTTTACAAAATTGAGAACCCTGCCAATATCTATCTAATCTTGGACTTCTAGCCTCCAAAACTGTAAGACAATAAATTTCTGTTAAGCCAGCCAATCTATGGTACTTTGTCACAAAGCCCTGGAAAACTAATGTAGTATTTGACAGCACAATTTTAATTTTTTTAATTTTGTTTTTAAAAAAAGATTTAATTTATTTTAGAGAGAGGAGGAAAGAGGGAAAAAGAGAAACAGCAATGTGAGAGAAACACTGATCGGTTGCATAGGTTGCCTCTCATACATGCCCCAAATGGACACGGAATCTGCAACACAAGCACGTGCCCTGACCAGGAATAGAACCAGCAACCTCTCGCTTTGCAGGATGACACCCAACCAACTGAGCCACACCAGTCAGGGCCAGCACAATTCTAACCTTAAAAGAATCTAACAAATGTACATGACTTTCTACTATGAAGAGAGTCACCATATCTGAATAATAGATATAAAACTCACAAATATTTTTGTGTAATGTTTTCACCCTTTATACTTAACATAGTAATATTCAGACTGTAAGTTAGGACATGACAATACTGGAAAAAATACTCACATATTTTGAAGTTAAACTTGCAGCACTTATATTAAAGAAGGTTGCATTAGATTCTGCAGCCACTGCTTTAGCCTTTAAAAATCACAAAGGCAAATATTATATTAGTTCAGTATCTTGCTTTAACAAGGTAAACATATTTGATCAATTTAAGTACAAGAAAAGAGTTTCTAAAAATATAAGGTATAACACAATTCCTAATATATGGTAATGTTTCCTTCTCAGCAATGAGAGAAAAGGTCTATGAAGAGCTATGCTTCTTTCCACACTCCTTTTTTTATAAGGGAGAATGGATGGAGAAAGATTAAAAAAGAAAAGAGGGTGTTATTCTCTTCCTAATTAGAGAAAGATAACCAGTTAGAAAAAGACAAACCACTAAGAAAAAAGTTACTGTTTCCCTATTTACCTTTTCCTTCTAGAAGTTAAGCAGGAGAAAGGGGTATCTAGATCCTAGCAAAAACTTTTCGCAAAAGTATATTGGGGGGAAAAAGTCTGTTGTATGTTGATTCTACTTCAATTTTTAAAAAAAGAAAAAAATCTGTATCATGCTGCTTATTTAAATAAAGCTGTTAAGATAATAAGTAAATCAAGGAAGATAATATAGTAAGGTAAATTCTTTTAAGGTAAAAATTTTATTATTTAATTTGAGGAAATAATAAAAATTATACTGTTAAATTTACCTAGCCCCAACATATGACTGGACATATGATTTTCCATCTATATTATCACTGAAAACTAGTTTAAAAACTTTAGTGAAGTATATTATCAAAAAGCAAGTAATAAAGAATAAATATAAAAAGATTTCTTACCAGCATTGTTTTCCCATTTCCAGGGGGACCAAAGAGTAACAATCCTCTGGCAGGAGCTCTAAGTCCTGTAAACAACTTAAAAATACATATACAGCTATGATTCTCTAGAAACTTTTTCCCAGACACTTTAAGAATTGTCATCTAAAAAGTTTCATTTTTCAGTAACATTCTCCAAAGCAGAGCTGAGAACACATAATCAATACACTAGCATAATCATTAAAAATAGAAAAAAACAAAGTAATATAAAACCAAATCCTTACTACTCAAAATGGAAGCAGACGGGTTAAACAAGCCATACTACTGAACACAGGTATGCCTCTCTACTTCCTTTAGAAATATCAGTGAAATAACAGTAACGAGTAAAAAGAGAAAAATGTTCAAAACAAAAAGAACAGGAAAGGAGACAACAAAGGACACAACAGATTTTTGTATATGGAGAACTGATGAAGTGTGATAATTTAGCAGAGCTGAGGGAGCTCAAACCTAAATGTCCGCTTGTAAAAAGATACAAGGAGTAAGCTGATGTGAACAAAAAGCCTGAAAAAACTCAGGAAGTGGAGGCATCAGGTACCAGAGAAAGCACCAGTAAGGTAGGCAGCTCAGAACATAGGAAGTGCTTAAAAGTTTGTATGAAGAGCCCTGGCTGGTGTGAAGTAGCTGGTTGGAGCGGCATCCTATAAACTGGAAGGTCTCAGGTTCCATTCCTGGTCTGGGCACATATCTAACTTGTAGGTTTGGTCGCCACAGTCAGAGCACCTACAAGAGGCAACCTACGAATGTTTCTCTCTCTCGAAAATCAATAAGCATGTGCTCGAGTGAGAATGTAAAAAAAAGCGTCTGTATGAAGAACTTAATCTGTAGTCCTGCCCCCACACCAAAAGCACTTAGGTAAGTGCTCCCCTTCCACAACCAAAGGAGGCAGAAGTTTTATTTTAGGGAAATTAAACCAGTCTCCAGACTCAGGGACATAGGATGTGGCAAGGGTTCAAGGTGAAGCACCAGAATTATTAACACTTTAATTAATAGCGAAGGTGTATGAACTTTTAAGTGGAGCCATTTGAAATGGGTGATATTCAACTTCAAAAAAGATTTTATTTATTTATTTTCAGAGACAGGGAAAGGGAGGGAGATAAAGAGGGAGAGACATCTATGCGAGAGAGATACATCGATCAGCTGCCTCTTGCCGGTGCCCAACTGGGGATGTGGCCTGCAGCCCAGGCATGTGCCCTGACAGGGTATCAAACCAGAGAACCTTTGGATTGCAGGCCAGAGCTCAATCCACTAAGCCACACCAGTGAGGGCTCAATTTTTAAATTTTTATGTATTTACTTATTTATTTTTCAACTTTAAAAAATATTTTTTTGTATGGCTTTAGGTTTACAGAAAATTGAGAGAAAAGTACAGACAGTTCCGATACAATTCCTCACTTCTTCATTTCCCCTTATTATTTAACATCTTGTATTAGTGTGGCACATTTTTTACAACTGATGAACAATACTGATACATTATTATTAACTAAAGTCCATAGCTTACATTAGGGTTTGCTGTTTGTATCATTTAACCCACTATTACAGTATGATGCAGAATGGTTTCACTGCCCTACAAAATCTTGTGTTCCATCTATTCATCACTTCCTCCCTCCCCATGAACCCCTTCCCTCTATAACCTATGCAGGTGAAAGAGGAATTCAGGTCCTAGTATATGGACAAAAATAAGTAAATGGATAAAAACAATTAAATGAACATATGGGCAAAAGATCTGAACAGCCATGGCTGGGTAGCTCAGTTGGTTAGAACATCATCCTAATACAGCAAGGTTGTGGGTTAAATCCCCAGTCAGGGCACATATAAGAATCAAACAGTGAATGCATAAATGAGTGGTACAACAAGTTGATGTCTGTTTCTCTGTCTCTGTCTCTGTCTCTGTCTGTCTGTCTGTCTGTCTCTCTTTCAAAATCAACAAATAAAAACTTTAAAAAAGATCTGGACAGATACCTCATGAAAGAAGATATACAGATAACAAACATGCATATAGAAAAATACTTGAGATTTTCAGTCAAGATGGAGGCAGTTTGTTGACAGGGCTGGCATGGACTTAGAACATAGGCAAACCCACTCACTGTGGGATTCACTATCAGGGCAACAGGTGGAAAGGCACTAGTCACATAAAGGAAGTGGGTGAAGTGAATGGAAATGAGGCAAGTGATGAGCAAACCTCTAGAAGCCAGAGAGTGGCAATGTCTCCCCTCTAAGCTGTCATCTCACACAGAGCCACAAAGCAGTGAAACAGGTTGCCCCACCCTGGCAATGATCTAAGCCCTGCCCCATACAATTTACAGGTACCTTTTACAGGGAGTCTTAGCAGCTCTACCTAATACACAAAAACAAACACAGGGAGGCTGCTGAATTGAGGAGACAAAGAAATATGGCCCAAATGAAAGAATGGAACAAAATCCCAGAACAAAGATCTAAATCAAACAGAGCTGGCCAACCTATCAGATGCAAAGTTCAAAACACTGGTGATTAGGATGCTCAAAGAACTCACTGAGTACGGCAAAAACATAGGGGAAGAAATTAAGGTTACGCTTAAGTGAAATAAGGAAAAATCTACAGGGAACCAAAAGTGGAGAAGAGGAAGTTGAGAATCAAACTAACGATTTGAAACACAAAGAAGAAAAAAGCACTCAAACAAAACAGCAAGAAGAAAAAAGAATTTTAAAAAATGAGGATAGCCTTAGGGACCTCTGGGACAACTTTAAATGTACCAACATCTGACTCACAGGGGTGCAAGAAGAAGAGGAAGAGGAAGAAATTGAAAACTTATTTAAGAAAATAATGAAAGAAAAATTCCCTAATTTGGAGAAGGAAATAGACATATAAGTGCAGGAAGCACAGAGTCCTAAACAAGTAGAGGACCACACCTAGACACATTATAATTAAAATGCCAAGGGTTAAAGATACAGACACAATGTTAAAAGCAGCAAGAGAAAAGCAGAGAGTTACCTACAAAGGAGTTCTTGTAAGACTGTCAGCTGATTTCTCAAAAGAAACTTTGCAGGCAAGAAGGGACTGGCAGGAAGTATTCAAAATGATGAAAAGCAAGGACCTACAACCTAGATGATTCTATCCAGCAATGCTATCATTTAGAATGGAAGGGCAGATAAAGTGCTTCCCAGACAAGGCAAAGCTAAAGGAGTTCATCATCATCAAGCCATTATTATACAAAATGTTAAAGGGCCTTATTTAAGAAAGAAGATTAAAACTATGAACATTAAAAGGGCAACAAATTCACAACTATCAACAAATGGATCTATTAAAAACAAACTAAGTAAACCACTAGAACTGGAAGAGAACCATGGATATGGAAATCACATGGAGGGTTATCAGCTGGGAGGGGGAAAGGAGGAAATGGGGAAAAAGGTACAAAGACTAAGAAGCATAATTGATAGGTACAAAGTAGATAGGAGAATGTTAGGAATAGCAAAGGAAATGCAGAAGCCAAAGAACTTACATGTACAACCCATGGACATGAACTAAAGTGGGGCGATTGCTGGAGGGAAGGGGGTACCGGGCAGGGGGGTGAAGGGGGAAAATCGAGACAACTGTAACAGCATAATCAATAAAATATATTTTACAAAAAGACAATCTAATAGAAAAATGAACACAAACAGGAATTTCACAAATGAAATGGTCAATAACATATAAAACGACACTCTTAGTTATAGGAAAATGCAAATTTAAAACCACAACCAATTACGAGTATTAGGAAAAAAATTCTTTTTCCTGACTATAGCAATTCCTGGTAAAAATGTGGAGGAATGCAAACTCTCATAAGTGGCTGATAGGAATATAAATGATACAAGTACTTTGGAAAATAGTTTGGCTAGTATATACAAAAAAGCAAATGTACATGTTCTAAGTCATAGCAATTTTTATGTATCTACCCTAGAAAAACTCTGTACTTGTGCAACCTGAGTTGCATACGTGAACGATGGTAACAGTCTCAAAGTGGAAACCACCTGAATGTCCCTCAACAGAAGAATGGATGAATACATTGTAATACAGTATAAGCATACATTGAACTATTATACTGCAATGGAAAAAGATGAACTATAGCTGCACATGGATGAGGGTTACAAATAAAATTGAGCAAAATAAGTGTTAAAAAGTAATGAAAAAATACTCAACATCATTTGTCATTAGGGGATTTCAAGTTAAACAACAGTAAGATTCTACTACCCACTTAACAGAATGGCTAATATCCATAACATCAACACCACCAAATGCTGGTGATGTGGAGTGACAGGAACTTATTCATTGTTGGTAGAAAGGCAAAATGACACAGCCACATTGGAAGACACTTTCACACTTTCTTACAAAATAAACATAATCTTATACTATCTAGCAATCATTCTCCTTAGTATTTATCCAAATGAGTCAAAATTTTTTTTAAGATTTATTTTTTATTTTTAGAGAGAGGGAAGGGAGAGAGAAAAAGAGGGAGAGAAACATCAATGTGTGTTTGCCTCTTGTGCGCCACCAACTGGGGACCTGGCCTGCAACCCAGACATGTGCCCTGACTGGGAACAGAACCGGCGGCCCTTTGGTTCACAGGCCAACAGTCAATCCACTGAGCCTAACCAGCCAGGGCCAAATGAGTCCACAATTTTTAATTGGGTTGTTTTCTTACTGTTGAGTTTTAAAAGGTCTTTGCATATTGTGAATTCCAGTCTTTTGTCACATAATATGTTTAGCAAAGATTCTCTCCCAGTCTGTGACTTGTCTTTTCATTCTCTTAACAATGTCTTTCAGAGAAATTTTCAATTTTAATGAAGTTCAACTTAACAATTTTTCTTTCAAGGATCATGCTTTTGGTGTTGTACCTAATAAGTCATCCTTGAACCAAAGATCACCTATATTTTCTCCTATGTTATCTTCTTGGGTTATTACAGTTTAGTTTGCCTCTTACATTTAGGTCTGTCACCAATTTTGAATTAATTTTTGTGCAAAGTATAAAATGTGTGTCTAGATTCATTGTTTTACATGTGTATCTCTACCTGTTCCAGAACCACTTTGTCGAAAAGGCTATCTCTTCTCCATCGAATTGCCTTTGCTCCTTTGTCAAAAATAACTTGACAATATTTATGTGGGCCTATTTCTGTGTTCTCGCTTCTGTTCTATTGATCTATTTGTTCTTTTGTCAATGACATGCTGTGTTGAATACAGCACCTCTTTTTGTTTTTAATCTTTTTCCAGCTTTATTGAGATATATTCTACAAAACATTACATAAGTTTAAGGTATACAATGTGATGATTTGATATACACATATATCGCAAAATGTTTATCACAGTGAAGTTAGTTAATACACCCTTTACCTCACATAATTACCATTTTGTTGTTGTTGTTATGCTGAGGAAATTAAAGCTCTACTCTTATAGCAACTTCCAAATATACAATATTGTTGACTACAGTCACCATGCTGAACTTTAGATCCCTAGAACTTACACATCTTACAACTGAAAGCTTATACCCTTGACAAACATCTCATTTCCCCCACTTCTAAGCCCTTAGCAACTACCATTCTAATCTGAGTTCAATGTTTTTAATTTTTAAAAAACACTTACTTATTTATTTATTTATTCAATAGAGATGGGGAGGGATGGAGAAAAGAGGAGAGAATTATCTGTTGCCTCTTGTACGTGCCCCAACTAGGGACTGAACCTGCAATCGACATATGCGCCCTCACCAGGAATTGAACCAGTGACCTTTCACTTTCTGGAATGACACCTAAGCAACTAAGCCACATGGGTCAGGGCTCTGTCTTTTAATTTTAAATCCCTCTTACCCTGTTACCTATTTCTCCTATACATGTTAAAAATGGGTTAGGAATTAGGAATCGATATAGTCATTCTCTTCTAATTACTAGTCAACTGCAAATGCTAGTTTTTTTTTCTTAAAAAAAAATTAAATCTACTGTTACATGAATTATTCTAGCATAGCTGAAACATTTCTTTACTGCTACTACTGCTACTACAGTCTCAGTAATGATGATGATATAGAAAAATGAGAATATACAGTTCTTACCTCAGGCCTCAGAGAAGGAAGGATGACAATTTCTTGCAGTGCTTGTTTCGCCAGCTCTTGACCAGCTATATCATCAAATTTAACAGCCGTTCCACTAAGAAACAGAATTTCAGTTATCTCCACAACAAAAATATGCTTCATTATACAATGAAGCCTAAGCTCTTTGAAACATGGTCCTTTTTATGTTAACTTGAAACTATAATTGAATCAGTAAAGCAATTATTTTCCAGATTTATAGAAATTAAAATCATAAAAATTAAATATGTAAATTAGAGAAGGTATTTATTATCTATTTCACTCATGATATATTTTATAAATAAAATTCAAAATTAAAACTGGAGGCTGGGAGGGTAGGCTGGGATGGGAGTAAAGGGCAGAAAACTGTACTTGAACAACAATCAAAAAATAAATAAATAAATAAATAAATAAATAAATAATAAAACCCTGTAAAATAAAACACTTTAGATGGCAAAACTTACTTGTCCACAATTTCATTCATTATAAGGTTCGCAAGGTTGCTGTCCACATTCCTAAAATTCTTCAGGTCCTTTTTTTTTCGAGTAGCAGTTGTAGGGGTAGAAGGTTTATTTGTTCTATTTGGTTTTGGTGTACTCTTAAAGGACATAAAATTTTAATGTGAAAATACAACTTAACATTTACACTTTTCACAAGCTAATTAACTTTAAAGTGTATTGAGTTAAAAGTTTAAAAATAAGAAAAAGAATATAAAAATTAAAAAAATGTTTATTACTCCAAGGTAAAATGGTATGCACTACAGAATGACGTTTGGCAGGAAGTGGTTTCACAGAGGATCTTATCTAGAGAAATTCAGTCACTATAAAATAAAAAGGCTCTATGACAATGAAGTCATATAATTTTGACCCTTGTTAGAATTGTAACAAAACTCTGTGTTTATAATGTTGCAAAACATTTACATAGGTTTAAATAAGTAGAGAATAACCACTTTAAAATGAACTATATAGCATTATATAAAATTGAATAAGCAAACTTACTATAAAGCCTAATTAGGTCCAAAAGGAGGTAAAATAAAATTTGCTTTTTAATAGCAAGTTCCCCTTAAAAATTTTTTAGGAAAGAAAAATTACATTCAACTTTGTGGGAACTTATCAATTCTTTAAGGTATTATAAAGTACTTGTAATAAACTGAAGCAAGCACATCATATTCAATTTTCTATTTGCAAAAGCACAGCAATTAAATTCTGTCTCCAAATACCTTATGAGTGGCAGCTGCGGGGCCAGGTCCTTGTCTCACTCCAGAAACCATGGATAAACCACTGCAACTAGGTGCTCTGTGGTGGCCTGAAAGACCTGTGGAGCCGGCTTTCAAAACTGTTTTTGAACGAGGCAGGGAGTTACTAGTATGTGATAAGGGATCTTTTCTTTTTGGAACTGCTCCACTTTCTGTGAAGAAAATAGTAATACCATCATGTTTAGAAAATTGTGGTTAAATATTATAAAAGTAAAATAAAGGCCAGTATAAATTTGCAAAACTAAGCTAGTTTTTTTAACCAGCAGTATTTCAAAACAAGAATTCAATCAGCATATATATTAAGATGTTCATGAAGGTTCTCAATGGGTGAATGAAATTAGGATTATTTTTTTTCTCTTCCTCATGTAGATTTTCATTTTCTTACAAAGAATATGTATCTGTAGTAAGAGAAACTTTATTTGTGGGCAGGGGGAAGATATAACAGAGTTACCAAGCGAATAAAGTTGCCAAACATCTAAGAAAGAAAATATAGTACAGGCATTAGGGAGAGGTTATACAGAGGTTAATAACAGCATTACATTACCTTGAAAGTCCACACCGTGTGCCGACCAAAAGAGGTTTTCTAAAATTATCAATTTTTAATGTACAGGATATAAAGATGTGATTTTTAATAAGCCAAGTATTTTATGTGCTGTATTTTATAAATATAAATAAATACATATGTATAGAACACCTTCCATTTAGTGTAAAAGATTACCTAACTTACCTACAGGTTTTTTTTGCTTATTGACTTAATTTATTTTTAAAAGTATATTTTACTGATTATGCAATTACAATTGTTCCATTTCATTCTCCCCTTTATTACCCTCTGCCCTGCACCCTCCTCCCACCAGCATTCCCCTCCCTTCTCCTTAGTTGATATCCACAGGTCATACATGTAAGTTTTTTAGCTTCTCCATTTCCTCTACTACTCTTAACCTCCTCCTGTCTATTTTGAATCTACCATTTATGCTTCCTATTCCCTCTTCCTTTCCCCTCATTTTCTCCCTCCTACTCCCTGCTGATAACCTTCCATGTGATCTCCATTTTTGTGATTCTGTTCCTGTTCTAGTTGTTTGTTTAATTTGCTTTTGTTTTTGTGTTTTTTAGGTTCAGTTTTTGATAGTTGTGTTTGTTGTCATTTTATTGTTCATAGTTTTGATATCTTCTTTTTCTTAGACAAGTTCCTTTAACATTTCATATAATAAAGGCTTGGTGATGATGAACTCCTTTAACTTGACCTTATCTGGGAAGCACTTATCTGCCCTTCTATTCTAAATGATAACTTTGCTGGATAAAGTAATCTTGGATGTAGGTCTGTGCCTTTCATAACTTCAATTACTTCTTTCTAGCCCCTTCTTACCTGTAAGGTTTCTTTTGTGAAATCAGCTGATAGTCTAATGGAAACTCCTTTGTAGGTAACTGTCTCCTCCTCTCTTGCTGCTTTTAAGATTTTCTCTTTATCATTAATCTTAGGTAACTTAATGATGATGTGCCTTGGTGTGTTCCTCTTTGGGTCCAACTTCTTTGGGACTCTCTGGGCTTCCTGGATTTCCAGGAAGTCTATTTCATTCACCAGATTGGGGAAGTTCTCCTTGATTTTTGTTCAAGTAAGTTTTCAATTTCTTGCTGCTGTTGTTCTCTTCCTGGCACCCCTATAATTCGGACATTGGAACGTTTCAGGTTGTCCCAGAGGTTTGTAAGTCTCCACTTTTTTGAATTCTTGTTTCTTCATACTGTTCCGGTTGGATGTCTATTTTTCCCTTTTGTTCCAAATCGTTGCCTTGAGTACTGGTTTCCTTCCTGTCACTGTTGGTTCCCTGAGTATTTTGCTTTATTTCATTTTGGGTATCTGTCATTTGTTTTTTCATTTTTTGACCAAGCTCAGTCGGTTCTGTGAGCATTTTGATTACCAGGGCTTTAAATTCTCCATCTGATAGGTTGCCTATCTCCTCATCATTTAGCGCTCCTCCTAAGTTTTGCTCTGTTCTTTCATTTGGGCTATATTTCTTTGTCTTGCCATACCTGTTAAGTTGTAAGGGGATGGGGCCTTAGGTATTCACCAGGGCAGGGCAACCCTCTTTGCCGTGCAGCTCACTGCCTGTGGGGGAGGGGCCAGAGAGGGAACAACGCAGCTCGCCTGCTCATCTCTAGCCCACTTTCCAACATGTGATACTGGAAGTTTCTTCCATTACGGCAACTGCCATAGTTCACAGTGAGCTCTGAGTCTGTTTCCTGTTCAGCTAACCCTGCCCATGTGGTCTGCTGCCTCATCGCAGACTAAAATGGTATTTTACATCAGGTACAGGAAGAAGTGAGAAAAGGCATATAGCTACTGAAGTGGGCCTCTGTTTTGGAAGACCAAACCTCAGTGACGACTCTTTTAAGGGATAGTTGAAGCCACATGGAAAGATTTCATTAATGACCAACTGTCTCTTTCATCCTCAGAAATCCATTTAAACTAATTCTTCTCTACTGAAACCTTAAAAGTTTTGTATTAATATGAATAAAGAAAGCAGTGGTTTTATAGTCTGAAGTAAGATTTTTTGTTTGTTTTCTGGGCTACAATTTAAGCAATGTAATACATCAACAAAATTTAAGCTCTGGACATAAAACAAGTGCTGAAAATGTCACCAATAAAACTGGCTAAGATGTCAGAGACCCTAGGTAATAAAGATTCTCCCCACCCAAACAAAACAAAAAACATTTAATGTTCTGTGAGTTCATACCCAAAAGTTCATGGAAAACAAATCTAACCTATAATAAGTAAGAGTATTCTAATGTTTCCCCTCACTGTGTAAACTCAGCTTCAAGTTTTTTCTTCCAGGTACTATGATAAAACATCCATGTACTGTATACAGGAAAACTGATATACAATGAAAATCGATACATAACAAAAAATGAAAATTCCTCTTAAAAAACACTATTTAGCTATCCATTAAAAAACACAAAAGCTGAAAATACAATAGAAACAAAAGAATATAGAAAAATGAAAAATGAGCCTTCAAATTCTACAATTTCAAAAATCTGATCTTGCAAAATATGCAAATAAAGCACGCTGAACATGGCTATACCTTATTTGTTACATGTTTATATGCTTAATAATAGGAATAGTGTACTGTTGACATAGTCCTATGCAAACAAAAACCAAGCCAAACTATCATTATAATATCAAATCAACACGATCAGGTTAAGTGGGACTTGACTTTGCATGCAAGCTTTACTATTTCACATATTAGTTACCCTAAACCCACCTGACTGGAGATGTCCGTTGCGGCATGTCAAGTTAGTACTGTCATTATAGACGTCTGTTTGTGACTTGGAAAATTGCAAAACTGGTTGCAGCTTCTCTATGCAACAGAGGAGGGTAAGAAAGAACAAAATAAACAAAAAGAAAAAATACATAATGAAATAAAAGGTATATGTGAAGATGAAAAATAATTAAAGTTGTTACAAAGTTGTTATATGATAAAGTTTTGCATTTATATAAAATTCCCTTAAAAATATAATTAGTAAAAACTCAGACATTAAAATAGCAACAGAAATTAATAAATGAATGGGTATGTTAGAAACATGTCTTAGTCAGGTTTGGTAACTAGAGGCAGCTCCATATCACTATTATCACCAGCAAATATTTTCTCAATACCTAGTATGTCTAAGTCATTGCGTAGAAAGAGTGTGAAGATTAAAAAATGAATATTGGTCTCTATGATCCAGATACTTATTAAATATAATTGGCAACTTACAACACAATTTTTTAAAAAAGACTGTATAGCACAAAAGAAAGAGAACATGAAAAAGGCTCTACAGAAAAAGTGTGCTATTAGTTGGCTATGATTTGAAAAGATAAAAGGACATTTCAAGAAAGAAGAACAGCACTTAAAATGAGACAAAAAGAAACTATAAGTGTCTAAAGAGTGTCATATTCGGCTACCTTAATATATGTCAAGCAAGAAACAAAGGCAATAAAGCAGAATGGAAGAAGTGTGCTTCAGACCTGTGTGTGCAACACCCTACGACTTATTCATGCATACCTGTCCCCCCTTATCTGCAGCAGAGACGTTCCAAGACCTCTACTGGGCCCCTGAAACCAGAGAGAGTACCGAATCCTATACATACGAGCCTATAACGGTTTAATTTATAAATTAGGCACAGCAACAGATGAACAACAGTAACTTAATGAAATACAGCAATTATAATATACTGTAATAAAAGTTATGTGAATGTGGTCTCTCCCTTTCTGTCTGATAACTGATCTGACAACTAAGATGGCTACTAAGTGACCAACAGGCAGGTAGCACATACAGTGTGGAGACACTGGACAAGGGGTGATTCTTTACCTGGGTGGGATGGAGCAAGAAGATGTGAGATTCATCATGTTAGTAAAAGCAGCATGCTTTTAATTTAATGATACACTGCTTATTTCTGGAAATTTCCATTTAATATTTTCAGACTGAAGTTGACAGAGGGTAAACTACAGAAAGCAAAACCACAGGTAAGGGGGGACTACTACTGTATATGAAGATTATCTCTAAAAATAACCCAGAAAGAGTGGTGACAGAAGCTGCCTCTGGGGAAGGGACATGAGTGGCTGGGGCATAGCATGAAATGATTGCCTGTCATACTTAAACTTGTAAAATTTTGTGGCATGTGCCTAAAATTAACCAAAAATTGAAAAGGATTATTTCAACCCTATTTCTACCTCAAATAACAACAAATTTTCTCATGATCCAGGTTTTTAAATCTAACACCAGAAGCGTAAGAGGATAGCATCTTGAAATTCCTTGCCTCTCTACATAACTGCTGCACTCTTTCCCCTTCCAAGTCAATCCACACTGCTAGTTGACAAACACCCTGCTCCACTGCTTACTCACCAGTATGAACTGGCTTTTAGCTTTTCCAAGGCTCTCAAGGATTAAGTAAAATAATATACATAAAGTCCCTACTCACAATAGGGACTCATATGCCTCATTCACAATAGGGGCTCAATGTTACATAATTTTGTTGAAACATTCCAAGTTATCATAACTGATTCTTTTCTTTAATACTAGAAAGTCAATAAATACATGTAAAAATATAGCGCATCTATACTAACTCTCCTAAACTTCCTAAGGTCAGACAAGCAGGCGCCATGCTGGGTTTATGGTACACCACACATGCCTTTGGGACAGGTTAAATAGCAGCTACCCTTTCTGCACAAAGCACAAAGTACTGCACAGCTTTTGTGTCCTAGAACTGGCTGATACAATATACCTTGGAGCTGGGTTTTTTTTTTCTTGTTGTTGTTAGTTAACAGGTAGGTCATCTGATTTTTCTCAGTGATAATACTGTTCAAATCACCATACTGAGAAAGAAACCATTTGTGTTGGCAAAAGATATAAATTAGAAAAAAAAACACTGATTTGTAAATGTCTTTTTTTTATCAACACTCTCTTCAATGCAATGTAACAAAAGTTCACATAAACATTCATTATACAATAAAAATAAACAGAAAATAAATCCTCAAGTTTTGATAACTAATAACCAGGAATAGAAAGCCACAGAACTTGTTTTTTAAATGTGTAGGGTTTAGTTTTATATGCATGGAAACACATACACAGTAGCAATACGTGGCTAATGTGACCATGCTCCTATTCATTTGTTAAAGAATGTAAACTTAGTTTAAAAATTCTTTTTAGAATTACTAAACATTGTGTACCCAATAACTTAAAACAGTCACCTTGCTTCCTGATCCTCTCACATGCAATCCCCATACAATAAATAACCTACTTGAAAGGAAAACCTTACTACATAACTGTTCTGCACAAAACCCTTTAGCAGCTTCCCACTGCCCTAGAGCAGCGCTCAAGCTCCTTTACCTGACAACCAAGGCCATCCATGCAATCCAAAATTCACACCTTTTCCAGCACCCTCCCCTCCTCACTGCACTGCTTCTTGCTCCTGGGTCTTTGGTCATGCTGTTACTTCTTCCTGAACCATCTTTTTCTCAAACATTCTTTAAAATTTTGTATCCATTTTGAAATCCCCACTTTAGGCTTCACTTCTTCGAGGAAGATTTTTTTAAAAAAGATTTTATTTAGTTACTTTTAGAGAGAGGGGAAGGGAGGGAGAAAGAGGGAGAAAAACATTGATGTGTGAGAGATGCATTGATTGGCTGCCTCTCACACGACCCCAACCAGGGACGTGGCCTGTGCCTGACTGGGAATCAAACCAGAAACCTTTTGGTTCACAGGCCAGCACTCAATCCACTGAGCCACACCAGCCATTGCAGGAAGATTTCTTAGATACCTATTTCCCCATCTCTACAAAATATTTGTATATCCCATCATGCAGTGACATAATTTATCTATATGTATCTGCCTCCCCCACTATGTCATGAGAGCCTTAAAGAGAGGAATATTTTATCTAATGCATCAGTAAATTTGTTTGTTCAACATTCAAATATAATCAAGATCCAACCGCTTGTTTACTATTTCTCCTGATACCACCTGGTCTAAGCCTCTATCATTTTTCTCCTCGTGCGCTACAATAGTGGTCCTACTTGTTCTCCCTTATGCAACATACTGTAACAAGAGTGACCCGTTTAAAATTTAAGTCAGATTATGTCATTCCTTTCCTTAAAATCCTTGTAACTGCTCCCCACTTCATAGGTAATAAAAGCTCAAACCTTCATGGTGGTTTACAAGCCCCTGTGTGTTGCTGACAACTGCTATCCCCATTAGTTCTCTGACCTCCTGTCTACAACTCGCTCCTTGCTGGAGCACACTGGCCTCTTTGCTGTTCTCAAACATATCAAGTATGTTTTCTTAAGGCTTTGCATTGGTTCTTATGTCTCTCTGGGCCTTTCTTTTTCCAATACCCACATGGCTAACTCATGTCAACTTCTCAAACAGGCATACCCTGACCATTCTATTTGAAACTAAAAATCCAAACTATCTCCCATCCACTCCGAATCCCCCTAATTATGTTTTACTTTTTTCCACATATTTACCACCTTCTAACATAGTGTATAAGTTATTTATTTTTACATATATTGCCAATTTTAGTCTTTCTGCTGGAATATGAACTCTGAAGGAGGCATCCTTATCTATTATCCTAAGTGCCTAGGGTGTGGTAATTACCCAAAAAATATTTGCTGAGTTAATAAATTCAGTTTATCCCTTGGCATTTTACCTGGTAGAGAGGTAAATTAATAAATGAATAAACTTAATAAATGAACACTGAACAAAGCCAAATTTAGGGAGGAAAAATAGGGTAACCTCGTGCCACCATATATATAAGTATGTATGCATAGGAAAAAATAGTATACGTAGGGTTCAGTACAAGCTGCAGTTTCAGGCATTGCCTATGGACATATGTACATATGTATATGTATACATACATACATATTATATATGTATAATATATATGAACTCTTTCCAACTTTATCAAAGAGACCACTTCCTCTCAAATTAGACTGTCTGGGTAACTCCCAGTATCATTCTCTACTCTAATTAGATACCTACTGGGCATCCCACCTCCGAAAAGCTCCATTTCTTAACCAGCACATAATATACAAATATGCTCTACTGTGCACTGTGCACAGCTCTTTTTTACTGTCATTGATGCATATAATCCCAGACTATCGGAGTTCTCAGAAAAAAGGAATATGCTGATGTATTCGATCTGACCCCATATTTTTAAAAGTGACATCTTTTGAGGTTTCCAGTCAAGATAGTGATGTAGGCACACATGGCTTGCCTCTTGGCCCAACAACATCAAAATTATAATGAAAATACAGAACAACCACCACTCAGGAACATCAGAAATAGAGCTGAATGGCAGTCTGACAACTACAGAATTGAAGAGAGTATGTCCATGCACACTGGTAGGAGGGGTGTGGACTCTGAATGAGCTGGCCTCACACCCACGTGGATAAAAATTCGGGAGGGATATCTCAGAATGAGGAGTCCCAGGCCCACACCAGGCACCAGCCCAGGATTCCAGTGCCAGGAAGACAAGTCTTCACAACTTCCAGCTGCGAAAATCAGTGGGGATTGGAGTTGGTGGAGGAGGCCGGTGGAGCCCTAGGCAGTTCCTCTTGTGGAACCCACATATGGACTCTCCTACTCAGATTCACTCTCTCTGAGCTCCCACACTGGGGTGGCAGCTTGAAAGGCACCAGTGGTATACAGGGAGAAACTGAAGTATCTGGCACTGCAGCGAGCAAAGGCCAGTGTTCCTTTGCTGAGTCGTCCCCCCATAGAGCTGGTAAGCTGATGTCATATTTGAGGCTCCATTAACCTGGCTAACACTATGTGACCCACCTTGGAGATCCAGAGACTCTACCCCACCCAACTTATGGGTTCACCCAAACTGCTTTTCCATAACAATGGCTGGTCTTGGCTCCTAAATCCTACCAAACAAGCAAAAGCTGGCTTCTGTGAGCCCTATAGGCAGCCATATTAGAGTCACATCTTGGCTTCACCTGGGAATCTCCAAGCCCAACACAAGTAGCAGCCATCTCAGATTGCTTTATAGCCCAGGCAGGGTGGTCTCAGGCAGAACACAGGTTGGGGCTGACCTTGGCCTGCACCAGCCGGGAAACCACAGGGCCAACACTGCCAGAGGACAGTTAAAGATCATGTGTGAGCATCGCCTCTCTACCCCTGCACAGCTGAATCTCCACATAGGGCAGAGACTGGTGGTAAGAAGTCACAGCCAATCTTGCAGATTGGCTGGTCTGAGTAAATTCCTCCCATTGACCTGCCAACAGCAACCAAGGCTCAACTACAAGAGGAGGGTGTACTCAGCCCACACAAAGGGCACACCTCGAATACCCAGTTTGGGTGATAGGGAAGGCTGTGCCACTGGACCCTACAGGACACCTATTACATTAGGCCACACTACCAAGACACAGAATTAAAACATTTCTACCTAATACATAAGAAACAAACACAGGGAGGCTTTCCATGTTTGGGAAACATGGCCCAAATGTAAGAACAGATCAAAACCCCAGAAAAAGAGCTAAATGAAATGAAGACAAGCAATCTATCAGATGCAGACTTCAAAACACTGGTTCTAAGGATTCTCAAAGAACTTAGTAAGGACCTCGGCAACATAAAAAAGACCCAGTCCGAAATGAAGTATACACTAATTGAAATAAAGAACAATTTACAGAGAAACAGTAGAGTGGATGAAACCAAGAATTAAATCAATGATTTGGAACATAAGGAAGCAAAAAACCACCACACAGAATAAGAAGAAAAAAGAATCCAAAAAAAATGAGGATAGTATAAACAGACTCATATGAGTGCCAGAAGGAGAAGAGAAAGAGCAAGAAACTGGAAATCTATCTGAAAAGAGGGTGAAAGAAAACCTCCCTAATTTGGTGAAGGAAACAGACATGCAAGTCCAGGAAGTGCATAGAGTCCAATTATGATGGATGCAAGGAGGCCTGCTCTAAGATATATTATTATTAAAAGGCCAAAGGTTAAAGATAAAGAGAGACTCTTAAAACCAAAAGAAGTTAGTTACTGGAAAGTTGCCAGATGGGAGCGGGGTGGGGGAGAATGGGTGAAGTGGTGAGGGCATTAAGAAGTACAAATAAGCAGTTATAGAAAAGTCATGGGGATGTAAAATACAGTATAAGAAACGGAGTA